>JAFIRS010004353.1:0-90245 GCA_018342105.1 Gonioctena quinquepunctata
CCCTTTTTGTTGAACCTGATTATATACTTCCTATCAATTATACCCATTCTATCCTGATAACAGGACTGGACTTTCTCGTATTTTACCTACAAACTCAAAATATATTGCGAAAGAAGATGATTCCATGTTGTATTTTACACTTCAAAATTTGGATGATTGTAAATTGTAGGCCCTAGTTTAAGAATTTGTTCAAATATTTTGCCATTTCCTATAGATAATGATGCTATTTGTGAAGCTCAATTTTTAAATATTCAGTCAAAATACCTAGAACTTGTCAGATGTCTCTACTTTTGAAAAGGACTATAATGTATTTAATTTGGATCCGAATATCTGGTTAATAACACTATCAGATCCTTTCATTAACATAACTTGTTTGAATGTTGAACCATTTACCAAAATTATTCAAAATAATTCAATTTTGAAATAAAGGCAGATTGAAGTTTTTGTGGTAACACCAGAGTACATTCCACTACGTAAATCTTGAGAAAAATATTACTTATAATAGTAACCCTATTTTGATACCATTTGAATGCTGTAAGCACCTCCTGAAAAAAAAATGCCTGTCCTGAAACCAATGAAATTAAGTAAACTAAACGTTGATGATTTAAATATTGCACAACATAAATTGAATCAATATTCTGATGATCTTGATAAAATTATAAATGAACCTTTCGTTACAAAACATATTTCTTGGTTTTACTTATTTTATTATTGTATTAATTGTCTGTTTGATCATCTTATATTTTTTTTCTGTAAGTGTAGGAAACATAAATCTGTAAAAATAGGAATTATGACATCAGAGGAGATGATCACCCCCCAAAACCCCCAGGCCAACATTCTCCCTGAGAGTCCTTTCCAGGCTCTTTCCCTCCAAGAAGACGTCCTGTATACATCTTGGTGAAGACATTGAAGAAGAAGCCCATAGAACTGAATTCCTGTACCAACAGAGTCCAAGTTGCTGCACCCTTAGCATCAACTTTTTCCAAAGAAGGAGTTGTTTTATCGAAAAATCACCGTATTCTACGCAGTTATTAACGTAATGCAACAATGTTGCAATGACAAAAGGACAGCATAGTCAGCACTCAGACACCTGGGCCCCAAGAAGCATCCAGAACCTAAACAAGGGGCGCAGTTCTGCAACAGCATTTCCCAAAAATTATGGATGTCCCGATCAGAGGAGCGTCACTTCTATTCCCCTAGTCGTCCTGTACTGCCATATACGTAAAATTGTATTTATATTATATAAAAAGTTTTTAAAAGAAGTTTTCTACAAATCCACTTTAACATATATGTACATTCAGTTAAGATTTGAGTAGATATTATTACCAGTTAGTTCTAAAGTGGTTGAAATTTATAATTGTAATCAATCAATTTCTTCCTTATACCAGAACTTGTTCTGTTTGAAGATGTATTGCAATAAATAAATAAAATAAAAACATAAATTCAATTTTGACAAGGTTGAAATTTTGACAAAAGAAAAAAAAGTAATGAAAAAAAACTGATCCTTACATTTTGACAGGAAAAGTCTTGCATAAATTAAAAACAATAGACCCCACATACTAAAACCCGAATATGTCAAACACTGTTTTTAAAAAAAAAAGGGGAAAAAAAACGATAACAGATAAAAAACAAACCCCATACTGGGCAATCCCAGATATTCAAAATGTTCTTTCCCAATTTTGTGAAATATGAACACAATTGATTTTTTGAAACTATGAACAGGATGTTCATGAAATCAGTTTTGGAATCATCTCGACTGAAAGATAAACTTTGTATATCTTCCATCGTTAAAGGTAACCTTTTTGGGGGGTATTCATGTTAAAAAGGGAAACATTCTCAATTTAGGGGTTTATGAATTAAAAATCCCATAAAATGAATTTTTTTTTTTGTGAATGTCTAACAAAAAACAACTACCCCCAAATTTGCCAAAGCTGGACTTTGAACTCATCTGATATATATTCTAAAAGGCCCCTAACTCAAAAAAAAAAAAATCTGAAATTGAAAATTTGCTTTTTTATTCAGATAGTTATTTGATTTTCATTCCAGTTTTAAATTTTAAGAACCCTTTCAGGATATCAAATAGATGGAGTTAAATTCCCAACTTTTTTTCAAATTTTGATGAACATTAAAAAAATAACCCATTTTTATCGTGGTTTTTTAATTCCAAAAAAATATTTCTTCAATATTCAATTGAGAATTTTTCCCCTTTTTCCTTTGAAAAAAATTTAAAAGGGTAACTGTTGAATTATATTTAATTTTTTGAATGTCTTTTGAATTTTAATAATTTGTTTGATGTTATTTTTTTTTTTAACTTTAGATGTTTTACATTATTTTTTAAAAAATTTACCTGAAGATGACATAAAAAATGTTTGTTTTTTTTCCAAAAAAAAAATACATATCCCGAAAAAGGGCCCCTTATTTCGAGAAAACAAAGAAAAAAAAACATGTGGTCAAAAAATTTAAAAAATATATAATATATATATACACAAAAAATATATATATTATATATATATACTTGATTCTGATTCTGATTTTAAAAAAAACTTCAAAAATATAAAAAAAAATTAATGACTTCCATTCGGGACAACAAGAAATCCCCCCCAAATTTCATTTCAATTAAAATTTTAAAAGGGTTTCACCTGTCAGAGAAGAACACCAAAATCATTCAGGGAAAACTTTTAGAAAACCCTTATTTTTAAAAAAAAAAATCATACTTTTCAACCCCAAAGGGGTGGTTTTCCATCAAAAATTTAATAAATAAAACATTACATCCCCAAAAGGGGACAAAATGTTAGAAGATTTTTTTATAGTAGAAGTTGAAAATGATTATATATCTGGGTGAATCATTATTTTAGTGATGAAAGATATTTGGATATGCAATATTTTATCAAATAAGGTAAAAGATCGATCAACCCTAAATAAAAAAAAAAAACAATTTCAATAATCATTGAACGTCAACCAAAAAATTTTTTATTTTTTTTTAATATCCCAAAGTTCATAAAACGGACTAAAAAAACATTTAATGAGATGATGACGAGACATGTGGAAACTTCAGGTTTATTTCATTTAGTTTTGAAATCGATTGCCTTTACTATTATTATTATTACAGAAAAAACAGATAGACATGGGGAACGGGGGTTGGGATATTGATTGTCACCCAAAAGTTCTGACCCATGTTTAAAGATAAAAGACCCTTCCCCCAAGTTAGTTTAAAATGGATTGCTATTATTATTACAAGATTTTTTCCAACGGAAAAACAGACAACGGGAAAGTTAATAAAAAAACATGGAAAAAATACATAAAATAAACCCCGTTAAATTTTTGTTTTTTTTAATTTAGGGAATTTTGTGTCAAAATTTTTTTTGGGTATTAAAACCGATGTTTAGTAGGTTATTTTTAATTTATTTGTAATTCATTTAGTTGTTACTTTGGGAGTGACTATCGGAAGGAAAGTTAAATTCAGTGCTCATTGCCCTATCGATCTTTCTGTTGGTGCTAGGGGAGATTTTTGAAAAATTTAACCTCACTTTTTTGTTCGTAAACGTTCTACAGAAAAAACCAACAAAACATATAGACAAGAAACCGACTTAAATTGCATTGTCTTTCATTTCCCAAAACCCATGTCTAAATTTTTAAAAACCCATCGGGAAGTTATTTTAAAAAATCGATTGAAAAAGATTTGTCCAATAGACACAAAAAGTGAATATAAATGTGGTAAAATCGTCATTTAGTCATAGAAAACCCCTCTACAACTATAAATTTTCCCCCTAGTATTTAAAGGACAATATATCCCCTCAAATGATCCTGTGTTTTCCGGGGAGGGTTTTGGGCTTTTCATCACCCAAACCAACAGGACAGGACAAAAGAAATCCTAAATTTTTTTCCCTAGATATGCTAAATTTTTTTATTTCATTGGGAATTTCCCTTTAAAAATTTCAAGAAAAAATTAAATTTTTCCACCCCTGTGTAAAAGGGGAAATTAAAACACAAATGTCCCCTAGTAAATTTGAGGGGGAATGATTGAAAAGTTGTTCTTAAATTCCCATACCTTCAACAAATATAAATAAATTAAAATGAAAATTATTCATGAACCCACTTATTTGAATACTAATTTTTGACATTTCATAATAATTTTAAATATTATGAGTTTGAATTTTTTTGTGTGGTGTAAATTATTTTGTGGGTATAATATATCGGGCCAAAACCCTGTCATGATAAAGGTGTATATCAGTTAAATATAAAACCCAATAAAAACAGGGTTAAACCCCAAAATTTTAAATATATGAAACTGGGTTTTTTTTCTAAATTTTTTCCCCCCAAAATTATTATTTAATTTTTCCCCACTGAATTATTTTTTTGCCCTTTCTAATATTAGTTTTCAAGTTTAAGAACTCCCAAGGGATTGTAAAGAGGAGTTCTCATTCATTTAGATTTTTTTTTGAAGTTTGGCAATTATATATTTTCTATGTTCATGAAAAACCAAACTTTGGAAATTTTAGTGAAAAAACTGGTTCTTTATTGCATTAGTGCAATAAAATGTTAATTACTCATCTGTCATTCTACTACGGGGTTTTTTGCATGACAAACAAAACGTTCAAATCGACGCCTTTTTTAGTCCATTTTCTGTGATATTGTATTGATTTTTAAAAAAATTGCATACTTTTGGGTTCGGAATTACTAGAAAATGCAATTTATCAAAAAAGAGTTAAATTGTTCCCAAAATATAGGTTTTTTAGTTCCTAACCTTTTTAATGCAAACTGGGGTCTAATTTAAATTTTTAAATATTTTTTTCTATTAAATTAAAATTTTTTTTTTTAATACCCTTAGGGGCCAAATAAAAAAGCCTTTTTTTTTGGAGAACTTGAAAAATATTGTATTTCAAAATAAAAATAAAGTGATTGCACTCGACTTGTTGTCCCAATTGGGCCCGATGGCCCCGTTTTAACTTCACGTCAAGTGCAATAAACACTTACTTTTTTCACTTGTTATAAATAACAATTTTATATCTCTAGTCACAAAAAAAGAACATCAAATATAGTGTTAAATATTTTTAATTTCAGAGTGTAACATTGAATGGGAATATTTTTTAAAAAAAAGTTTTCATTCGGGGAAAGGGTAAAAAGATGTACTAATTTTATTATACAATTGAAAATAAAAAATTTTTTTTTCAAGGAATTTTTTTTTTTAAACCCCTGTTTTTTGTAATGATTCCAAATAAAATTTAAAATTTTAATTTTTCTGAAGAAGAAATTCCACCAATTTGGGCATGCCCAAAAATACCTAGTGACAATATTTTCCTTTTTGTTCGAGGGGGATTTTGAAAGCATGCAGGTTTTTTCAGCTGGGGTGAAATTGAACCAAACGATATTCCTTTTTTATTCTGATTTTCAACTGACCGAATGTTTTCATTCCGCTGTTTTTCTGATGTGGATAAAAAAAATCTCGGGGCCCTTTAAAAAGAATACATGGGTTTTAAAAAAGTAATCAATACAAAAAAAATAATATCCACCCCCCCATGAAAAAAGGGGTATATCAGCTAGAAATATGAATCCCAAAGAAAACATTCATCCCAAATAAAAATATATGAAACTGGAATTTTTTTTGTTTTTTTAACATAATTTTTTTATAATTGTTTTAACCAAAAATTTAGTTGCAAAAAAAACCATAAAAAATCAGAGACTTTGTGAGTTAAGAAGGCGGAGACCTTGGCCCAAATGTCATCAAACCCCTACCGGCTAGTAACCCTGGACAGTCCCAAAAGGGTTGGGATCTGGGTACCAAAAATGTTTTTTCACCCATCTCCCCCCCTCCCCGAAACTTTCAGGAATAAATTTGAATTTCAATTTTGCCGTGCGGGGGATTCGAACTCCCGGGCCATCTGGGGGCCCTCAGCCAACCTTCACCCAAGACCAACAGTCCAGTTTTTTTAATATTTCTTCCATTTTTCACAGAAATTATTATTTAATTTTCTCAGTGAATTATTCTTTGACCTTCTAATATTTGCTTTCAAGTTTAGAATCCCCGAAGAATTGTGGAAGAGGAAATCACATTCATAAAAATTTTGAAGTTTAGTGTTATATTTTTTTCTACGTTCATGCAAAACTAAAATTTTTATTAAAATATATTTAGGGGAAAAAACTGGTTTTTTTATCGCATTAGTGCAATAAAATGTTTATTGCACTCATCTGTCATTCTACTACATCGTTTTGTGATCATGAAAAACATAAAAGTTTAAATCAACGTTTATTTTAGTGATTCTCTGTGATATTGTATTACATTTTAAACAATTCCATATTTCATATATTTCCAATCATATTTATTGATACGGGATTACGGAATTACTAGAAAATACAATTTATCAAAATGAGTTAAATTGTTCCTAACATAGGTATTATTTCCCTAACTTTCTCAATGCAAATCGATAGTGCTAATCAATTATTAAATATCTTGCTATTAAATTACGCTTTTAATTTTCCCTACACTTAGTGCCACCTAAAAAAAACATTTTTTTTTTTGCATGAACGAAAAAATTTTTAAGCGAACTCGTGAAAAGCGTTTTGACCGGGTGGGTCCAATTGGCCTGCGCTGTCGGACAACTTCCGCCGAAAAGACAAACACTTACTTTTGCACTTGTTGAAATTAATAATTTTGATATCTCTAGTCACAAAATAAAAGAATATCAAATGTATAAAAATATTTTGAATTTAGAGTGTAACATTAAATGGAATTTTTTTTGAAAAAAGTTTACATTCGGGAAGGTTAAAGAGATGAACTGTTTTTGTAATGAAATTCCAACATAACAATTCAATTAATATCTTACCCTTCTGAAGAAGAAATTTCATCCATTGGTCCTATTACAAAAAGTACCTAGTGACAATATTTTCCCTTGTTTTGGTAAGATTTTTCTGAAAGCAGGTTTCTTCAGCTGAGTGAAATTGAACCAAACTGATATCCCTTTTTTTCCCTGATTTTCAATTGACCAAATGTTTTATTCCTGTTGTTTGCTGATGTTGATAACAAAATCTCCGAACTCCTGAAAGGGTTTTAAAAATGTAATCAATATAAATAACTGGGTTTGTGCTAGCCAACAATAAGTAATTTATTTTCATAAGATAAATATTTTTTTCTGAATAAATAACCTACACAAAATGTTTTTATATGTTCTCTACTCGCTTTATCAAACTTTTGTTTCTCTTTATCAACTAACCTGAAACTCCTCTGAATTGTTTGGATTTGGTAAATTGGGTTTCGTAAACTTAGTTTGGGGATAGCATCAGGTCTCAATCTGATTTCATTCCTTTTAACAATATATATCACCCCTCCAAATAAGTGATACTGCAGTCAAAATTTTTTGTCACTCAATTAATCTTTGATTCCTTCTCTCATAGTGCCTCGAAGAGTGAGACTGAAAAATAAAATTGAAGGGTTTCAGGGAAAACACATATCATTTAAATTGTATTATTCTATCATTGTCTAAAGAAAACAATGGTATTATATACTATATTTCACCTACATAAAATGTCATTTCAGTTTCACAAGATCATGCACTTCATTTTGAATAAATGTGTAATTCGAAATAAAACGGAATTCCGATTTTGTAACACCACAATTGAACAAGCCAAACGCCAAGAGCAAACAAGAATCAAATTCTAGGCGACACTGTCTTTTATGCCATTTTCGTCGTAATCAAAGATAAATATAAACTAAAATAAAATCTTGTGAAAATACTGATGCGTTAGTAACGGCGGCGACACCCAGGAGCGAAAAGTCAAGCTTCGATTCGAATAGATGTAGTAATAAAGAAAACTGAACTGTTTGTCGCTGTCTGCCGAATTATTGAAGACAATGGCCGAATTGCCGAATCTACTTCATCCACATCTTCGACGATTTCGGAGCGGACTGAACATTGTCCGAATAAATTTCTTAGGAGAGTTGCTCTTGGTGTTTACATCTACCAGCAATCATTCGAAACTGGTTGCAATCTAAGAAATCAAGCAGGCCATATCTGTCGCACGTTTGATCCCACACATTTTCAGATATGAGTGCATTCACCAGGGTTTCTGAACATCTTAGATACTGACATAAATACAATTTGTTTGCAAAGAACTCACAAAGACTTATATTGCTCTTTAACCTTCTTCCCATAGAGTTTAGGAATAAACATTATAACACAATTCAAATGTCAATTAAAACATGTTCTGTCCAACAACTGTTTCTATAGTATACTTGAATTCAAGGCAGAAATGAGAAGAAGAACAGAAATAGCTTTTTGAAGTAAACAGTAACTTGTAATCTTTATTTATCTGGTGTAAGGGTCTTTCCTCCCTTCAACCCGATCTTGGCGCGTTTCTATCAAATTCGGGAAATTTTACTTTGTTCCGGGGAGTCTCAGTGAAGAAAAAGAAACACCCAGGGGTCAGTATTGACTAACACAACGGGCTAGAAGGGCAGACTTTAATTGCCCCCTGACTGTTTCAAACCCGGGTGCTGACTGCACAATAATTCGTTCTACCCCAAAGCTCTAAACTAAGTAAATAAAATACTCAATTCCAAGTCAATCATAACAAATTTATTTTATGCTCTAATTCAAAACTATGTACAGGGCGGCTGGCGGCGATAAGCAAGGCAAACATACTCTAGAAGTGGAAAGGAATGTTAATCATTATGATTCGGGGTGGATCAACAATCAAAAGCTCATGCTGAGAGAAGATTTAGACAGTAGTACAAAAGCTCAAAAGGACGTGGATGCAAAAATGGCATTACCAAAATTAAATAGCAAAGCTGGGTTTTAAAATGCAAGTTTACGAGCGCCATACATGTGCCCTAATAGTGCCTTGCAACCCAACTGACAGCTTGCTCCTCCTTCGGCTAACTATCCGATTTTCCAACCTAACCTGCCGACTGTTAGTGAGGTGACTGTTATGGCTTCAGAACGGTACTTATTTCTAATTGTGCTCTGAAATGCACCTTGCATTTCCTCTACCTGTTATTTTGGTACATACGCGGACCGATCCGAGCGAGCAAGAGTCGGTTGAGAAGCTCTAGAGATAGAAAACGCCCAATGTACCCAAATAAACGGGATGATGGACGCCGCCTACAAATACCTGGGAACCTCTGTTCCGTCTCCTCCCTCCAAACCAAGCTCGCCCTCAGTTCCACTTCATTGACTTGACTTTCGGATAAAGACTGCCCAACTACCTTGGATCTTCAGTTCTCTCAAGGAGTAAGCAGATTGAGACTTTAGAGAGAGCGAAGTGTCAAGACCTGGGAAGTAGGCAAATTGAGACTCTTACCAAGCCACAAAACCCTAAACCCCTAAGTGACTACTTTTTAGGAGTAGGAGATTGAGGCCTGTATGAAATCACTTTCTTTCCTTCTTAAGTGATTACACCTGATGAGAGAAAATTGAGACCTCAGTGTGAAAATCACTTCCTTTACCTTAATTGTTAATTTTTGCATCTTTCTTGAAAAATTGGCCAATATAGGGGCCGAAATGTCGAAATTATCAAATTTCCAGATGCGGTTCAACCCGAACTTGCATATTCAATATAGTCATGACTACGGAAACCTATGCTATATACACTGTGTCCGTAAAGTATGGAACGAATTCATTTTAGCTAAACAGGTCATTTTAGAAATAATCCTGAAACACGTCGATTTTTATGTTAATTTACCGTATTTTAAAATAATAATCTAATATACAGGGTGAATTACGTTCGAGTAATGACGTCACCGTCATTTTTTAAATGGAACACCCCATTTTGTCTCAATTTTCGGATTACTCTAGCTGAGCTGATTCCAAAATGTATCACATGTTGATTCAATTAATACAGGGTGGACAAAATACAATAGTTTTGTGTGTGCTCATAAAGTAACGCTGTAACATTCTTTATTAGGTAAATTAACAATATTATCAAAAATACTTATTGTCTAGCTGGACAGAATATGCTGGAATACATGACTTTATGAATGTTCGAACTGCAGCCCTTGTGTATTTGACAGTAACCAAACGGTGTACAAATTCTTGTTGAACCTTGTGTATGGTTTCTTGATATTGTTTATTTCTGTTCGAATTTTCTCTTGTACATCTGCAATATTTGCTGGTTTCGTTTTATAAATAACATTCTTCAGATGGCCCCACAGAAAATAATCCAAAGGATTTAAATCTGGTGACCTCGCTGGCCATTCAGTGGGTCCATCTACCAATCCACCTGTTCGGAAAAATTTCATCTAGGTACCTTCTAACATCTACAGCATAATGTGGAGGTGCACCATCCTGTTGAAACCATAAACTTTCATCAAAACCTCCAGGATTACGTCTGCTGGGAAACAAATTACGTAAAGTGGTACGAGATACCCCTTTAAAACTCAAGGTAGCGTTGCCCGTTTAAATTACCTTCGGAAAAGTAGGGTCCGATGATTCGATTTCGTACAATTCCAGCCCATACATTTACCTTTTGAGGGTATTGTGTATGATGCTCACGCATCCAGTGGGGTTTTCTTTGCCCAGTATCTACAATTCTGACGGTTAACCTCACCATTTAACATGAAGTGGACTCATCAGAAAAAATAATGTTTTGTATCAAGAGAGGGTCTCGGTGACATTTATCCATCATTTCTTCGCAAAATTGAGTCTTCTATCGGGATCATCTTCGTTTAATTCTTGCACAAGTTTGATTTTATAAGGATGCCATTTTTCAAGCTTCAATAGTTTGTGTACCGTTGTTTTGCTTACACCGATATAGCGACTAACTTTACTAACAGAAGTGTGCGCATCTTCTTCAAAACTCAGTAAAACATCTAATGCTGTATCAGCATTTGCAGGGGGACGACTGATTTGCGTACATTTTCAACATTACCAATTTCTCGAAATTTCGTTTCAATCTTACTGACTGTTGAACGCGTTATAGGTCTTTCTGGATATTTATCATTAAACAAATTGCACACTTCCATCTGAGTTCGCGATCTGTCTCCATACCCAATCATCATAAGTATTTCAATTCTTTGTTTTACACTTAACTCCATTTCTACTTCCAATTAAATCTAAGCAATCATTCGAATATTCACGAATACCAAAAATATTGTAGTACTGAACTGTCACTGAACATCAATAAATTACTAAACAAATAATGACATTTCCCAAAAAAGTAGACGACTATGTTTTTTATAAATAGATGAGAAATATTTTTTGTCATATTCTGTCTGCTAGACCACAAGTACCAAACATGTTTGGAAACAGCTCATTTTTATTACTCTAAACATGTAGCAAACTACGGGGTGTTACATTCAAACCAATTGCCGCTAGACAATAAGTATTTTTGATAATATTGTTAATTTACCTAATAAAGAATGTTACGCGTTACTTTATGAGCACACACAAAACTATTGTATTTTTGTCCACCCTGTACCAATTGGAATCAACATGTGATACATTTTTGGAAATCAGCTCAGCTAGAGTAATCCGAAAATTGAGACAAAATGGGGGTGTTCTATTTAAAAAAAATGACGGTGACGTCATTACTCGAACGTAATTCACCCTGTATATTTGATTATTATTTTAAAATACGGTAAATTAACATCAAAAATCGACGTGTTTCAGGATTATTTCTTAAAATGACCTGTATAGTAAAAATAATTTGTTCCATACTTTACACACAATTTTATACATATATATATATATATATATATATATATATATATATATATATATAATATATATATATATATATATATATATATATATATATATATATATATATATATACCCACTGTTCAAAAAACTTTTTAACGTTATTATAAGGTAACCTAGATACATTATGATTATTGTGCCCATAACGTTTCAATGACCATTTTAGAGTCGATATATGTCCACCAACATAACAAAATCGCAGATGCGTTATATGAAAATTGAATCTGATACGTTATCTGAAACTGTTCTGTTACACCAAAAGTACTTATATAGGAAGTATGCGTAATAAAATCGTTAACAAGTCCTTTTTTTTCACATCCCTTGAAACTACTTTCTTACGGGAAAAGTATGTTCAGTGGATAATAGTTTATATATATATTCAGGTAATTATTGATAAATAGTGTGTGATTCAGTTGAATCTATATGTTAAATAGGTATGATACAACAAAAATGTTCATATGTTGGCGGGATACATCATTCAAGTAAACTCGAATTTGCAATACAAATATATATATATATATATATATATATATATATTAAAACATTGAACATCAAAAAAAATAAACAAACATGTGGTTTCCCTTAATAATCATTGGTTTGCATGTCGTAACCATTCCATGGCTATTTTATCGAATAAACAATCCGAAAATGTGGGGCAACTTTCCGTAATGCACCTAAAAAAATATGTATTGAAATATTTTATTAACAAAATGCTGTCAGAAGTATTTCTCATTACCTCACATAAATAAGTTTTATAATAAGGGTATTTGCTTGTGTCGATCCTATATATATATCCATGTTGAAGTTGAGAGCTGTGATACAATTTAAATGTATTACCTTATTGTCCATGATGATATAGACATCCCTGGGGCAATAAATATCTCTATATAGTTTTCAATCGTCCTAAGGATATTTCCTTTTGGCAAAACTGATGCCACAAACAAACTATCATATTGTGATTTTATTAATCACCCGCCTAGTAGAAAACAATATGCTGATGTGATACATAACTTTTTTTCACATGTTGATTTTCTTGTAGATAGGTAATAAATACCATCAATAATTTGATCACTCAAAAAAACTCACTAATAAGTAGTTTGAAACCGGCATGATAAACGATAAATGAAATACTGCCACTTATTTGAGGTCAACCGCAGACAAAGACAAAACACAAGACCAGATGAAAACGCGTTTACTCACAGAGCATGTTAATATTGTTAATAAGAGGAAACGTCCCAGGGTATGTTTCTTGGTCAGTGGGTATTATAACCACAAGCCGTCCTGATGATTGGGAAAAATAGGCTGTTGGCGGATGGTGGGCTCTCTTGGATTCGTAATAAATTTATCTTTCTCTCGTTTTTTGTTTTGCGCTACTCTGAACGCACTAGGAGTATGACTATTGCTCGTGGATTGGCCTATACTGACATCTGTTGGTGACCTATTACACGAAATTTCGTGTCATTCAAATTCCACGACAATAGGTCTAAGCTTCACCGCACTGATTATAGGTGTCACTATATATATATATATATATATATATATATATATATATATATATATATATATATATATATATATATATATACAGTGTGACCGTTTGAAATGGAACCACCCCTGTAAAATACGCATTTTTCAATCTCAAAAAAAATATTAAGCATCGAAAACTGTAATTTGACACAAATTTTCATAACTTCAGTTTTATTTCCAAGGCACACTATGTTTTTTTTTTGTCAAAAACGACAAAAGTTTATTAGGCAATTTTTGTTTTCAAGTTTGACTACACCACTGGATTCTTGGTCGTTATAAATAAAAACCATCAAAATTTCATAAAAAAATATTGGTTAACGACGAAGTTACAACTTCAATTTTGGAAACAAAGTATTTGATTATAATTTTTATTTAGATTATAGACATATTTAAAATCTGGCAACACCGTCGATACAAATTAGAACACCAGTGAACTTGTACAGTGAAAATCCGAAGTCAATAGCTCATTCCGTTCTACAGTTATAAGAATGGTAATGTGAGCGATTTTGTAATAAAAATCTGACTAGGCCACTGGATTTGTAAATTATATTCCCTTAAAATCATTTATTTAAGTGTAGGTTATAGTGTATTCGAAAAGAACAGAAAATTTGAAATTCATTTTCAAGTTATACAGTAGTACATTCTTCCATAGCCGATAAAAACGAAATGAACAGAAACAAGTTTAAAGTATTTATTCAACAATAAAACGCCATTAAGCAAATCCAGTGGCGTAGTCAGATTTTTATTACAAAATCGCTTCAACCTCAAATCGCTCACATTACCATACTTTCAGGAGTTATAACTGTGAACGGAATGAGCTATTGACTTCGGATTTTCACTGTACAAGATCACTGGTGATCTACTTTGTATCGGCAGTGTTGCCAGATATGTCTATAATCCAAATAAAAATTATAATAAAATACTTTGTTTCCAAAATTAAAGTTGTTGTAACTTCGTTGTTAACCGATATTTCTTAATGAAATTTTGATAGTTTTCATTTATAGCGACTACAAATCCAGTGGTATAGTCAAATTTAAAGACAAGAATTGCCTAATTAACTTTTGCCGTTTTTGACAAAAAAACCATAGAGTGCCTTGGAAATGAAACTGAAGTTATGAAAATTTGTGTCAAAATAATTTTTTTTATGCTTAATTAATATTAAAAAAAATTTTTTTCAGATTGATTGGAAAATGCGTATTTTACAGGGGTGGTTCCACACTGTATATACATACATATATATATATATATATATATATATATATATATATATATATATATATATATATATATATATATATATATATATATATATATATATATATATATATATACCTACATGTAAATGTTATCAGTTTTGACACACATATACGAATAACCAATTATAAGGGCGTTTGGAATTGGTTGAAAATTTCAACTTTTGCGTATTCCACATCATCCTCGTGAACCCTGTTGAAATAAGGAAACAAATCTTATATTAGTTATGTCAACTTATGTCACCATCTATTCGTAAAAAATTCGTGGATATCCCAATGAAACAGGTGATTAATGACCCACAATTCTAAACAAAATAACATCAAAGCAAACACTAGGAATTTCAAGCATCAATATTTTGATTGTTTGACATCGTCATTTTAATTATTTGACTTTAAATTTGAAATCTCTATCTCAACCAGTAAATAAATACAGGTAACCAACTCCAGAGAACGTTTTTTTTTTTTCAGATATCAGCAATGAAAGCTTTACTGAAATCTGGTGATACAGAAAAAGTTATATTCTTTGCTGGAGTATCACGTCAACGGGAAATATATATTATGGCTGCTAATTATTTACAAACAATTGACTGGAAAAATCAACCAGAGGTCCTTCGTAACATAATAAATTTTTACTCCAAAGGAAAGGCACTCGATTTATTAGCTAATTTCTATGTCGCGTGCGCAAAGGTACATTAATTCGCCACAAATTTTCCATAATCTTCAAATTCAACATTCCCAGGTGGAAATTGATGAGTTTCAAAACTATGAGAAGGCTTTTGGTGCTCTCACTGAGGCTTTGAAATGTTTGCAAAGAATATCTTCTCCAAAGGATCCAAAGCAGATACAGAGAGCTTCGGAAATTGTCCAACAACGACTTGCAATGGTCAAGAAATTCGTTGATATTCGACGGCTGTTTGAGAGAGGAGATGGTAAGACAGGTAAGTAAACAAATAATTCATCAATAGGAAAGTGTCATAGTTTGTTTAATGTAAAACTCTGGAATACTTCTGAAATTCAGTTCAACAGTTTTCCATAATAAAGTTATCACATCAAATGTACCTAATGAAAATACCACATCAACACATGGTTTGCTAATTTGGTAAGCGAAACATATGTCAAGATAAGTGTCTTTGCTTCATTGTTTTTTATGAGATATTTTAATTTTTAACTATGCCAAAAGTTAAAATACCCATACAAAACTAATTATTAAAAGAATTTCATAGAGCCCTGCATCTAGTTAATTGATGGTGTACTTTCAAAAATATACTCTCATTGTGTCCCATATCCAAAATCTAATAAGTAAAGTAGCAGATATTTTTAACCAGTATTTGAGATTTTTCCTACTACTACTTATGACTCCATAATATTTTTTTCATCTCTACAACCATAAATGTTCCGTCTTTCACTTCTTGTTCCATTGACTTCTTACTATTCCTTTAAACCCAACCAACTTCAATAAAGTAATGAACCTTGTAAATTTAATATCAAAACAGATTACACACAATAAAAACTATTTAAAACACATGAACAAATAACTTAAAAATAAAACCCAATAATACAGTCACACACATGTTTAAGATTTTATGGCACATTAACAAACAATATCTTAAAAGTTTACAAAAAATAAATCGGGAATATCCAAATTTTTCTCAAAACAGTTTCAACAACTTATCCAAATGTTTCGCAAGCAAGAATGATAAAATACCCAGATTTGCCATTTCTGCAAGAAAATAGGACATAAGAAATGTAAATGTAGAAAGCTGAAAGAAATGAAGGATTAGAAAGTGTTCAACATTGTAAATGAAGTGCAAGAAAGTGAGGAGAACGTAACATTCACCGGATGTACAGAGAAGAAAACAGACAATTATCGCAACATTATGAGGTGGGTGTTAGTCTCAGGTGCCACAGATCATATGGTAAATTCCACTATTTTGGCGAAACTTATTAAAATAATTTTGGCAAACGACGAAGGTGAAGCGACAGACAATGACCTCAAAACTAGTTCTTGTCAAAAAAATGGCAATAAAAGGCAATGCAATATACGAAATGTCATTATCATTGATGATTCAAAATTCAATTTATTTTCTGTGAGATGTATATAATCCGATGGTATGGACATTTACTTTAGTTAAGGAAAAAATTTTGGGAAGACTTCAAAGAAGCTCTTTCTTTAACAAGTAACTCAGAAAATCCAAAACAAGAACATGTGGGGGGGGGGCGGAATTATCCCCAGCCCAACGCCTCCAGAAAGTTTTATCCAAAGAACATACCAACAGTATCGGTCTGATCAAAAATCCGAATGGTGGATATGCAGAAAACCAGAAGGCAAGCATAAGTGTTCTCATTCAGACATACTTTCGTGGGTTCAAGGTTGTTGAAGACTAGCTGCAAAGTGCTTATCCAGAAGTGGTTGTCAATAACCCCAACAGATCCCAAGCGATCAAATGGGATTTGATTTTCAAGCAGTTTCATTGGGTTTAAGCTTCTATTCAACCACGATGAGTATTAGTCAAGGTTTGTAATTATTCAATTCAACCATAGTAAAACAAATTTATAAATGTATAGCAGTCGTGGTTGATATTTGGAACTAGCGATAAAGACTGATTATGAATAGGAACTGGTGAGAGCAGTTGGAACCAGTCAGAGAAATGCAACACCAATATTGCCTAGTCAAAAGCTAATGTATAATACGTATTCTGTTTGGTGAGACCATTTCATTTACTTACCCATTCAAGGAGATTGACTGAACAAGGGATGAAAGCAAGATTCACATACATTGACAATTCTATGAAGTTAAATTCATAGAAATCGACAATTTCGAAGTTAATTTCATTTTATGAAGATAACTGGTTTATATTCAACATTACGCACATAAGTAGTGCTCAAATTGGACAATAGTGTTAATATTTATTGATCTTATCATTCAGTTAGTTATTCACGTTTGCCTCATCTCACCTCATTTAATTTTAATATAGTTCATGATTTTGTTAGGCCAATGGTTTGGCAATATTATTGTTCTGCATACTAAATAATCATTATATACAGGGTGGTAGTGAATAAGTGCGACAAACTTCAGGGGGTGATAATGTATGAAAAAATAATGACAGTTTGCTAAATAACTTTTGTCCGCAAATGCTTTGTTTTCCGAGATACGGGGTGTCAAAGTTTTTTTTTTAAACTGACTATTTATTTATTGCTCAAAAACCGGTCGACATATGCAAATTAAATTTGGTGAGTTTTAAAAGGTAATTATTGCGCATTTTTTGACATGCAATTAAGAATCTTATGTTCATCATTGGCGCGCATACGGGTAATGATCTCAATTTTTTTAAAGAAAAAAATGGTAAGCCAAGTATGAAAAATATGTCACGCCCTACTTGGAAAGACCCTGTGAAACCCTGGCCCCCTAACTGTTTAGGGTGCCCACTAATTATCTTGCTTGGCTTGCGAGAGGTTAAAACATTTTAATTCAGTGATTGTGACTTGTGACCACCCTGGTATAGTGGAATAAAAAAAGTGAAGTGAAAACTATTATGGTTTATTGAAAATTATAAAAGGGCAAAAATAACACAATGGTGTATACAAAAATAGTGAAGTGAACAATGGGGCTATGTACCAAAAAACAAATCAATAAAAGTAACACTTACATTATAATTACAACCCAGAGAAGGAGATATGTCATCATGGACTGGCAGCATAAACAGGCACAATAAAAAGAACTGAGCCAAAAACAATCATTTCAATTTATATTAAAAATATCGTTGAGTCATGATTTATTGCGCTTCCTATTGCAGAATCAGTGTCCTTGCCATTCAGTACTCAGGAATTGAATTGTAATCCGACATCTGTTAATGAACGGCGATGAACTCTGAATATGCAGGAAATACTGTATTTCAATAAATGATACTGATACTGAATGATGAATTACTAATAAATAAATGAACTATGGAATTTTCCACTCTGGGCTTGATTATGTTTAAATTTAATTCTGAATTTTGAAAAAGAAATGATTGCTATATTTATATCGGGTGATATTTTTCATACAGTATTTCAAATTTAAAATCATTTTTGAATTCCTCGTTCAATTTGTGACAAAAAATCTCTCCTGCCTTTTTTTCGTATGGGGCGCCATTTTTATGCAAAAAACTTAAACATCTTCATGCGTATTTGTCATTACTTCAATACATTATCTAGTAGCGATGCTAGTAGGCTACTGTCAACATTCTGTTGAATACGAATATTTCAACGAAATGTCAAATTAGCGTTTCTTCATTTTTAAGCTTTTAGTTTGGTATAACATTAATGATAATAAGTAATTATTTTTTTTTTATCGAAAAGAATAGAAAATTATACAAATGCGGAATTGTTAGACATGCATTTTGTCTATTGTTGAAGTAATGGAAATGGTCGGCAAGCTCGACGATTGTATGCTGAGTTGTATCCAGGATGTAGGGTACCCCATCACACAATATTTGCTCGTCTTCACCAACGTTTGCGCGAAAATGGTACATTTAAGAAACAAACGGCTGACTGCGGGCGTCCTCGAGAAGTACCAACTGTGCAACTAGAAGAGTTAATTGCGGAGTCACCTGAAACAAGTACTCGAAAAATTGGCAACATACTGAATGTAAGCAACTTCACTGTATTTAAAATTCTTAAGAACAGCAATTGTATCCGTTTCATATCCAACGTGTGCAAGCTTTACTACCTAGAGATTTTTCCGCGCCTAGTTTTTTGCCATTGGATTCTTCATCAAATCGCTCAAATTCCTAATTTTTTAAATAGCTTTTGTTTACTACGAGGCTAATTTTGGATGACAGTGTATACGAAATTTCCATAACAATCACCACTGGGCTGAGGAAAATCCACATGGAATCTTTGAAGCTCATTTTCAGCATCAGTTTTCAGTAAATGTATGGCTTGGGGTACTTGATGATCATTTAATCGGTCCATATTTCCTCCCACAACGACTAACAGGCGACTCTTACCTTAATTTCCTACAGGAATAGTTACCTGTTCGTCTTGAAAAAATTCCTCTACAGCTGAGACAACACTTCTGGTTCATGCATGATAGTGCACTAGTCCATTTTAGCATTATTGTATGTAATCACTAGATACAGTATATCCGAATCGTTGGATAGGTAGGGGAGGTACGGAACATTGGCCTGCTCGACATCCGGATTTAAATTTTTGCATTTGGGGTTTTCTCAAGTCATTAGTTTATTCCACTCTCGTCGAAAATGTTGAAGACCTGAGGAATCAAATTATAGCCGGCTGTGAGACAATAAGAAATACACCAGGAATATTTGCGCGAATACGACAATCAATGGGGCGAAGAGTTGAATCTTGTATCAAGTCTGAGGGAGGTCATTTTAAACATTTGTTGTAGCTTTGCGCCTATTTATTTATTCATTAGTGTTATTTTCTGTTATTGTTCTGGTTTAACGTTATTGTATTAGATAGTTCTTAATAATATATTAAAAAAATGAAAAATACGCGTTAAGATGTTTTATTTTTTTGCATAGAAATGGCGCCCCATACGAAAAAAAGGCAAGAAAGATTTTTTGTCACAAATTGAACAAGGAATTAATTTGAAATATTTCAGTGGCTTACCATTTTTTTCTTTAAAAAAATTGAGATCATTACCCGTATGCGCGCCAATGATGAACATAAAATTCTTAATTGCATGTAAAAAAATGCGCAGTAACTACCTCTTGAAACTCACCAAATTTCATTTGCATAAGTATCTCGACCGGTTTCAGAGGAATAACTAAATAGTCAGTTTTTAAGAAAAACTTTAACAGCCCGTGTCTCGGAAAACGAAGCATTTGCGGACAAAAGTTATATAGCAAACTGTCATTATTTTTTCATGCAGAATCACCTCCTGAAGCTTGTCGCACTTATTCACTAACACCCTGTATATTGTCGAATACAGATTTGATATTGTTGAGAATATTTCAATAATTTTAATATTGCGGGCTTGCCCTGTGATATAACAATTTGTTATATCACGGGGCAAGCCCCCAATATCAAAATTATTGAATTATTCTCAACAATATAAAATCTATATAATGATTATTTAGTATGCAAAACAACAATATTGCCAAACCATTGGCCTAACAAAATCATGAACTATATTAAAATTAAATTAGGTGAGATGATGCGAACGTGAATCTAACTAACTAAATAATAAGATCAATAAATATTAACACTACTAGTGTCCAATTTGAGCACTACTTATGTGCGTAATGTTGAATATAACCCAGTTATCTTCATAAAATGAAATTAACTTCGAAATTGTCGATTTCTATGAATTTCACTTCATAGAATTTTCAATGTATGTGAATCTTGCTTTCATCCTTTGTTCAGTCAACCTCCTTAAATGGGTAAGTAAATGAAATGGTCTCACCAAACACAATCCGTATTATAAATTAGCTTTTGACTAGGCATTATTGGTGTTGAATTTCTCTGACTGGTTCTAACTGCTCTCAACAGAGAACCTTTTAAATCGGCCGGAACAGGCGGAATATTCCCCGCCTTACTACAAAATGGCCTTTAGGTAATAGAGCTCTTCTTGAAAAGGCTTTTCAAGGCCAGTTTCATTTTTGGTCACATACCAAAAGCCTGGAGGGAAGCTGAAGTGGTCGTCACACCAAAGACTGGGAGACGTCCAGCAGACGAACCAAAGTGTTATCGTCCCATCAATCTTACCTCTTTTCTCCTGAAAACAATGAAGAAAATTATAGACTGTAATATAAGAAGTGAATTCCTCTTGGACAGATCGCTTCACAAAAAACATTACGCCTATCAAGCAGGCCAATACAATTAATGCTCTACAATGCCTGGTGCAAACCATTGAAAAGACATACTCGGCTCTATGTGCTTTCATAGGTATAGAGAGTGCTTTTGATAACACCTCACATGGCTCATCATCGGATCACTAGAGAAAAGGAATATAAACACCTCACTGATCAGATGGATTCATGCAATGCTGAAGTAGAATCATTGTAGCTGCTCTCTGAGAGGAAACAATCAGAATGACAGCGAAAAAAGGGTGTCCGCCTTTGCTGTGGTCATTGACCTGGATAATCTGACCTACATGAATCTGGAATTACGACCCAAGGTTGCGCCGATGACCTGGTCGTTAATATTAGGGGCAAACATGACGGGATAATCAGGCTTATTCAGGAGTATATTGGATATTGGTTATTTTTCAATAACTTATAATCATGGCTGTTTCCTATTCAGGTGCATCTTGGAAGTTGAAATATTTTCAGACATTGGTTATTTCTCAATGTCAGTTCATCTTTGGCAAAAAACCAATATCTCTAGTAGAGCACCTAAGCGATTCTATGATAACTATGGGGAAACCCGAGAGTAAGATAGAGACAGACAATACGTGTGTTAGAGAGTTCCGAAGTTCCCGGCGGGAACCCTAGAGGTCGCTGGCGTTCGAGACGTTGAGACATTCCGAGGGCGCCACCATTGAGACGTTGAACACCAGAGGGCGTTGGTGGGTAATGGGGAGAAATGTATGGTTAGAACGATGGGGAAGGCCCCAGCCTGGTCACACCTCGATAGAGCGCGTACGTAGTCTGGCAAGATTTCAGAGATAAGAGTGCTCAGGTGGGAGCGTAAAATAATGATATACAGGGTGTCTCATTGGTTAGAGAAAAAAATGGCCGACATCATTCGAGAAAAAAACATGGCCGCTTTGGGTCACTTGTCATTAGAAAAAAAACATGGTTGACGTTTAAAAAAAACATGGCCGCCTGTAATTGTGGAAAAAACATGGCCGCATGTCATTGGAGAAAAAAGAAGGCTGCCTCTTGGAGGGAAAAAACATTGGAGAGAAAAAAACATGGTTGACGGTCATTGGAAAGAAAAAACAAAAATCAAATATACAGAGTGGCTCAAATTACCGTGAAATACATAAATTCATATACATTTTGTATACAGGGTGTACCAAAAGAGTCAATGTCTCCGATTTGGCTGATTTTCAACGAGCTAACGTGATTCGATGTACTTATACCATTTAGGCATTTGAAAAACGATTTAAAAAATTTCAATTTCAGTCCTAGCATAGATTCTAAATTCATAAACCCCCAAAAAGGGCACTAGGAGCTAACTTCGTTATGGGGTGAGATACAGAAGGGTGCGAGTACTCTAACAGGACAAATTTCACTGGAGAACGTGAATATGAAAAGTCGCATGTATATCATACGAGGTTCAACAAAAATGGAAATGTCGAAACCTGGGTTCGAACCAGGGACCTTTAAATTATGGGTATAACGCTCTTTCAACTGAACTATTTCGACCAATGAAACAATCTCTTGAAAATCTCAATGGGGTACCCTAAAGGGATACGTATTTTCAGATAACAAAACGGCCTAGGAGCTAACTTCACTATGGAGTGAGATACAGAAGGGTGCGAGTACTTCTAACAAGACAACTTTTACCTGAGAACGTGAATATGGAAAGTCTGTGCGTTCATTTTGAAATCTCTTCCATCTTTTCCATAACATATTTCAGTAATTTAGGGAATTCTGGCAAATCCTCTAGCTGTACCTTGAATACCGATGTCTTTCAGAATTTGGATTTGTAATTTTTTTACTCAGTCTCCCGATGTCAAGAAATTAAGTATTTCCACAGGGCAAAAGGCACCAACGATCTAACCCCTGAGTTATGTGGCAAAAATGTCGACATAATGACAGGAATCTGTTGTGGAGAGCGTCATTTTCAAATGTCTGCTGGAATAGTACAGACGTAGAGTTGAAGAATTTGGTAGACGTGTTCAGAGTTATCCAAAGATACCCAATTTTATGAGGGAAAAAACGTAGTGAAACAGTTCTACAAGTTGAGTGTGGGGAGCTTGGAAAAACGTAATATACCTCCCACAACATATCAATTCCGACGTATTCAGCCCTCAACACTCTACAACGGTCTTTCTGAAGTCTCTGCTGCTTTCGGCAATCCACAATAATATGTTGTATATCAATGTGCCCAATGGGGTCAACACATTGCAGTTTCTTTCGACAGTGCCAAAGGACTCAAACAAGAATGCAATAGATCAGATTGGATAATGATGAACTCGAGAAAGTAAACAAGTTGGACGTTTTTTTCCATGTCGTACAGAAGAAGCACGCAACTATAAACTCAAGATCAAACCCAGCAAGATGCAGATGAATGGAAGTCTGTCAATCTTCAGGATCATCCCAAGTCCGCAAAGCAACTAGTGAGGAAGATACTTCTTGAAATATTAATCATCTCTTATTATTATAATTCTATTGAAAATGTTTGTAAAGGTTGTAAAATGCAATTTTTTCCGAGTTGAATAAAATTCTAATATATATATATATATATATATATATACACTGTGTCCGTAAAGTATGGAACAAAGCTAAACAGGTCATTTTAAGAAATAATCCTGAAACACGTCGATTTTTGATGTTAATTTACCGTATTTTAAAATAATAATCTAATATACAGGGTGAATTACGTTCAGTAATGACGTCACCGTCATTTTTTTAAATGGAACACCCCATTTTGTCTCAATTTTCGATTCTCTAGCTGAGCTGATTCCAAAAAATGTATCACATGTTGATTCAATTGGTACAGGGTGGACAAAATACAATAGTTTTGTGTGTGCTCATAAAAGTAACAGCGTAACATTCTTTATTAGGTAAATTAACAATATTATCAAAAATACTTATTGTCTAGCGGACAGAATATGCTGGAATACATGACTTTATAAATGTTCGAACTGCAGCCCTTGCTGTATTTGACAGTAACCAAACGGTGTACAAATTCTTGTTGAACCTTGTTATGGTTTCTTGCGTAATATTGTTTATTTCTGTTCGAATTTTCTCTTGTACATCTGCAATATTTGCTGGTTTCGTTTTATAAATAACATTCTTCAGATGGCCCCACAGAAATTAATCCAAAGGTTTAAATCTAGTGACCTCGCTGGCCATTCAGTGGGTCCACGTCTACCAATCCACCTGTTCGGAAAAAAAATTTTATCTAGGTACCTTCTAACATCTACAGCATAATGTGGAGGTGCACCATCCTGTTGAAACCATAAACTTTCATCAAAACCTCCAGGTTACGTCTGCTGGGAAACAAATTACGTAAAGTAGGTACGGATACCTTAAAAACTCAAAGTACGTTGCCCCGTTTAAATTACCTTCAGAAAAGTAGGGTCCGATGATTCGATTTCGTACAATTCAGCCCATACATTTACCTTCTGGGGGTATTGTGTATGATGCTCACGCATCCCGTGGGGTTTTCTTTTTTCCCAGTATCTACAATTCTGACGGTTAACCTCACCATTTAACATGAAAGTGGACTCATCAGAAAAAATAATGTTTTTTTATCAAGAAGGGTCTCGGTGACATTTAACCATCATTTCTTCGCAAAATTGGAGTCTTCTATCGGATCATCTTCGTTTAATTCTTGCACAAGTTTGATTTTATAAGGATACCATTTTCAAGCTTCAATAGTTTGTTACCGTTGTTTTGCTAACACCCGATATAGCGTACTTTACGAACAGAAGTGTGCGCATCTTCTTCAAAACTCAGTAAAACATCTAATGCTGTATCAGCATTTGCAGGGGGACGACCTGATTTGCGTACATTTTCAACATTACCAATTTCTCGAAATTTCGTTTCAATCTCACTGACTATTGAACGCGTTAAAGGTCTTTCTGGATATTTATCATTAAACAAATTGCACACTTCCATCTGAGTTCGCGATCTGTCTCCATACACAATCATCATAAGTATTTCAATTCTTTGTTTTACACTTAACTCCATTTCTACTTCCAATTTAATCTAAGCAATCATTCGAATATTCACGAATACCAAAAATATTGTAGTACTAAACTGTCACTGAACATCAATAAATTACTAAACAAATTGACATTTCCCAAGAAAGTAGACGACTATGTTTTTTATAAATAGATAAGAAATATTTTTGTCATATTCTGTCTGCTAGACCAAAGTACCAAACATGTTTGGAAACAGCTCATTTTATTACTCTAAACATGGAGCAAACTACGGGGTGTTACGTTTAAACCAATTGCCGCTAGACAATAAGTATTTTTGATAATATTGTTAATTTACCTAATAAAGAATGTTACGTGTTACTTTATGAGCACACACAAAACTATTGTATTTTTGTCCACCCTGTACCAATTGGAATCAACATGTGATACATTTTTGGAATCAGCTCAGCTAGAGTAATCCGAAAATTGAGACAAAATGGGGGTGTTCCATTTAAAAAAAATGACGGTGACGTCATTACTCGAACGTAATTCACCCTGTATATTAGATTATTATTTTTAAAATACGGTAAATTAACATCAAAAATCGATGTGTTTCAGGATTATTTCTTAAAATGACCTGTTTAGCTAAAAATGAATTTGTTCCATACTTTACGGACACTTTTTTTTTTTTTGTATATATATATAAATATATATATATTTATAAAAGGCTTTCATTTGGTTAGTATTCTCAGAATCACACTGAACCTCGGAAATAACATCCCTTATCAGAGTGCAGAAATCAATTATTCATAATGGCTTTCATTGTCGCGAGAACAGGAAATAGCACTTCCGGTCAAAGCACAATAATGGGAACTTATATAACTTTCGATGATTATGTTGAGAGTTTGAAGCGGGGTAAAAAGAAGCCGTACGCCAGCAGACTATACGTTCCTACGCTCACGATGTGTTTAGAAAGTAAAAAATCGGGCTAAGTCCACCGATAATAAACGGAAACTATTCTCTGATTTGTTTGATATTCTACCGATTGCTGTACCAAGTTTTTTTCATGTTAATCATCTTTTTCTCTATTATACTTATGTTCAAACATGTGTTTTCAAAGTACCTACTCTGTATGTACTATGATTTTTTCATTGGTAATAAACTATGTTCTTATATTTACTGCTTTCATTTCATCAATTGACCTTCAAAAAGAAAAAAACAACATGGTTTTTACATCATTTATTACATAAATCATGGATGAGTTGCGATTCATAATAAAATATGTATTCTCTCAGACCATTTGCATACATACTATATATGGATGATGCTTGGCAAAATCCTTTTATAATTTCATCCTCAGTTACATTTAGTCCATCACTTAGCCATGATTTTATCATAGCAAATACATTTTTATAATAAGCAAAAAAGTTAAGAGAACTTGTGAAGAATGCTTGCGATGTCTTGCTCAGTCGGTCAATTCAGTGTCGCCTTGATGATGGTCAGCTGCTTCGTATCACTCTCAATGAACTGGTGACGGTTACAGGAAATCACCACAACAAGTCATAACAGGTTCATACTCGTCTGGATGACCGTTGATGACATCACGGAAAAAATTGTCAATTTGTTGTCAGTATGTGTATGAGGGTGACCCAGTCGTCGGGTGAAATATATGTGTCGAGTGGAATGCCTTTGTTTCAGGATGCCGCAGGTGTCGAAATCCTAAGCGGCTTAGGCTTAGAAATTTCATAGTTCTCCATTGGAAACACCATTAGGGAGCAGATGATTTTCGTTTTCAGCATTGGCCTCTCATCGTGTTAACTGATACATCTACGTCACCATAGTAATCCGCTGAGCTGCAGCCTTGTATCGATGCAGAGCGTGATCGATTTCATCGGAATCACAATCACTTTCAAACATACTATCGACGGTTAAACATTTTAGTGCTGCTGCTACTGGAACTCGACTGCCAAATGCTTGTCAGATCCTTCTATAGCTTCATCCCCACCGATGATAATGAATGTCTCTCCCACGAATTTGTTCCAGAAAATTCTGAAAAAGATCAAATTTTCAATCCAAGAGTTATGGTCTTATCCAGTCCGTGCCATTTAACCAGCATTTCCTTTTCTCTGATTACCTTCTCTACAAGATAGATGTCGGGATTTACAGTTTTCTGTAACTCCTCTTCGTATAATGCTCCGAATGGTACCTGGTGTATCTTTCAGCAGATGGTGGCGGATTGGTAATTTTGACATTGACGATTTTGAATAATTCCGTTGTCAATTGGGGTTGTGGCCTTTTCAAAGAGGTATTTTGATTTTTGAGATGCGTACCATCAATTTTTCTTGGTCCGGCAATCTTCAGATGTTTGACGTGAACTTTCTTTTCGTTAGATTTGTTGATTTGGTTGGGTTTGAAGCCGGTCGTTCGATGCTGGCAGTATCATTGAGGAGGCGGTTAATTCAGGTAATATTTTCAGCCAATTGTAGGTGCCTTCAACTAAAGTACATGTAGAGTCTTTCTTTCAGCGTTCTTACGATGAATGTGTTGTAATGATTGATTTGATGTGTTTGAAATTTTCCATTATAAAAATTATTTTCCTTGATCAGTCTGCAAATTTTCGGGCACCGTTTCGTAAAGGTTTGGTAACTGCGACGCCAGTTTTGGTTTTCGAGTCCACATGAATTTCGAAAAAAACAATCGAAGACCACGAGAATGAGTTTGAAATATCGATTTTTGACAGCGTATCGTCTCATTTCGCCAAGTCCATTTTGCCATAAATCATCAAACCTGACGATGGTACGACGTCGAGGGCATTTTTCGAACAGGTCGATGTAATTCCAACACCAACTGAGCCTAGGGTCTACTAAGATGTCTAAAAACCTGGGTTGCCTTATACCTGTAGAAGTACATGGCGTCAATGTCCTTGTGTCTGCACATTGAAAATATTTTCGAATTTTTGTTGACCATCACAAGCCACATGATCGAATATGAATATCGGGTCGGGTTTGGCTTCATGAGGACTCATAATTTCCTCGTTTTCTCGGAACGGAAAATAACCGATTTCTTTGACTTCATTTAACACATCTTGAATCAGTTGGTACTTCGGTTGATATAGCGACTTTGAGTAGACGTAAACGTTTTAAAATTTGCACCATTCGGACTGAACAGTAATGTTAACGCTATATTTGTCTTCCCACATCCGCTCGGCCGAGATGATGGCTCGGAAGGAGTTTGGCAATAATTCACCATGTTTTTTTTTTTCTACGTTTGGGGTTCAAAATCGTCATAGTTGCCGATTGGTAGCGTTTTTCTTGTTAAACAATCTCCATATTCTGATCAAAATTCACATGCTGTTCATCATTCATCTCGTTCACTTAGTGGTGCTATCTTGTTTGCTCTGTATACTTCTTTGCACTCCATTTCCTCTTTGGTGGAGATGATATTTTTATATTTCCAAGATTTATTGGTGTTTCCCATTTGATCTTTCGCATCATCGGTCGACATCAGAATCGTTTAAAGTTTATAAGATCTTAATCGGTGAAATTTGTAGGCTGCTTTTAGTCGAGAAATCTCTTCAAGCCCTTTGTCAGTTCATAGGTGTCTTGACCAAGTTTCAACGTATTGCCTCCAATGTCTATGGGTTCTTTTCCTATGAAAAATTCCGTCCCATCCATATTGATGCCATAACAGTCGGGCTCAGGAAATAGTATAGACATGTTGACGCTTCAAAAGTCTCAGTACAACTGACAATCACTGTCACATCAATCATGTTTATAGGAACTGAACTCAACCCAACTCAACCCAACTCAACCAAACTCAACGCAACTCAACTCTACCCAACTCAACCTAAATATGGGTATACATAACCTCGAACCTCTGTTGAAATCTGTATAACTAAATAATGTAATCGTTGCGACGTTAGTTCTCATATTGACGTATAGCGGAGAAACTCAACCCAAATATGGGTATACATTACCTCGAACCTCTGTTGAAATCTTTATAACTGAGTCATATAGTCGTTGCGACGTTAGTTCTCATATTGACGTATAGCGGAGGAACCTAACTCAACCTAATTCAACCCAAATATGGGTATACATAACCTCAAACCTCTCTTGAAATCTTTATAACTAAGTGATGTAATCGTTGTGGCGTCAGTCCTCATGTTGACGTATAGCGGAGAAGGTGTCATTAATACGCTCATCAATAAGTTACCTTTCAATTCATCTGCCGGGATATCAGTATTGTGGTCCTGGAACTCGATTAAAACAACGTCCGCCGTGGTGACGAAGGAGTGAATCCTTTAGAGGCAGCTTGCAAGCAGCACGATATTGCCATTCTAAGAACATCTCTCGAAGCACGCATAAAGCCGACAAAGTTCTCGAAGAAAAGACGTGGCAACGAGTCAAATCCAAAGACGCGTCACTTGGCGAAAAACCAGCGCTCTATTCGTTACTGGAGCCATGAAAACCAAACGCAAATTCGGCTTGATATGACGTCATTCCACAGTCATATTGGAAAAATATACAAGAAATGGAAGCCTCGTCCGAATGTGAAGAAATCCATCGCTTCAGCTTTGAAGGCGGCAAAAATGGTCGTTCAACAAGCGGGAGGACGTAAGAAAATACGACAGCCGAGATTAATTCCTTTCGAATCAAAATCCGGAGGTTTCCTACCGCTAATACCCCTATTTGCTGGACTTTCGGCCTTGGGTACGTTGGTGGGAGTCGCAAGCACCGTAGCCAAGACGGTTATAGATACAAAGAATGCCAAAAAAGAAACTCGAAGAAGATCAACGTCATAATAAAGCTATGGAACATTTGGGATCTGGTCTGTATTTACGCAAGACCCCCTGAGGTTATGGATTGTTTTTGAAAAAAAGGACAAGAACAGCGACGTCAAGGACGTGGTCTCTATTTGAAGAAGCAAAAAACTCTTATTGAAGCTGCCCAATAGAGCATTGTACGACTAGGATATAGAAAAATGCGCTCGTCAATTGAAAATACCACATTTTAGAGGTGTCTTCATGCGAGACTCGCTACCGCAGCTTCCTCTACAATAGGAATGTGCTGTGCTGAATTTGGACTCTAGGAAAAATGCGGGTACACATTGGGTAGCTTACTTCAAAAACGGCAACACTGTAAATTATTTCGATAGCTTTGGCAACCTAAAGCCGCCATTGGAGCTATTTTGGTAGAAATGTTGAAATTATATATAACAACGATCGTTATCAGAATTATAATCAGTTCAGTTGTGGACATCTATGCATACGCTTTCTACTTGAAAATGTCTGAGAGACTTGTGCGTTGCAGAATTGAGAGCTATTCCTCTGGACTATCTTGGAATTACTGGGCCCTGGGAATTACTAGATGTGTTACATAAATTACCTGAAGAATACAAAGTTTGTTTCGAGCTGCAAGTTCGTCTACCATGTTTCATCCATCTTCGGAAAGAATGTCAACCGTCAGACTCCCAAACAGTATTTTGATTATGTTAGTTCACAAAATGAATGTTATTATTGTTTGAATAAATTATAATCTATTGTTTTTCTGTTATTTATATCCTGTCCCTTATCGAAATGTCTATGATATTAACCTTCGCTCGTCGACGCTTTCCATCAATTTCACGCCGCCCCTCCAATTGGATGGTGATGCGGAGTACGGATTAGCTCTATTGAGTTTTCATTCGTACAACAGTATACCCAACATATCGGAGGGTACAAAGTTTCATTATTTCGAGAACCGTGATAAGAGCAAGAGAAAAAGCATTGATATTCCTGTTGAAGCCCTCGAAATTGAAGATATTAAAGCATTGCTGCAAAAACACATTGTTCCAAAACAATTCTGACTGAAGATACCTCATATATTGGGATTTTCGTCTTCCACCCTCGCACCCAACATTCATCACGCATCCGATCGACCCGTCAACGTTATACAAGTACGAACGATTCACGTCGACAGCAATATTACGTCTGGAGCCTTCTACAACGATAGACCGTCTCATACGATATACGAATTTGCTATAGACGCTGACCCTGGTTACGCCATTAACGAAACTCCCAATCATCTCATATATCTGCCTATCCATCATCAAAGTGAATTGGATAACATTAAGCTGAGAGTGTTGGATCAAAATTTCCAGTTGATTGATTTTCGAGAAGAGGAAATTATTGTTCGTCTGGAATTGAAGAAACTATGGTCCTGAAAATCGATAGAAATCCTGCATCTACATTCGAGCCTTCAGTCTTCACCAAGACATACACGACAACGATTCGTCAATTGTCTGCAGAGTATATACCTATCTTGAAATATCTCGGTCATCATGATGTCGAGTCAAGTGTTCAACATTTTCCGAAAACCTCAAATGGATGAAACAATACAGAAAGTCGAATGGAGGACGTATTACCCTTATGTCAAATCATTTCGAAATAATGACGTCATCGAAATCAGTGTCAACCAATCGGATATCTTTGATGCTTTGTACGATAGCCATTTGTATATTAGCGGAAAGTAACCAGAATTCAAGGTGATGGAAAAGTGACATTTGTAAACAACGGTGGCGCTTTCATGTTTCAATCGGCCAGCTATGAGCAGAACGGCAAGGAATTGGAGACTGTAGGTGATATGGGTATCGTTAGTACGGTGAGAGGCTTCTTGTGCTACACAAACGAAGAAACGAAACTCCTCTCCAACTCTGGCTGGACTCATCCCAATACTGTGGGCGCCATTTCACCTACCTCTCTGACATTCAACATGTTAATTCCGCTCAGACACTTTTTGAACATTTTCAACGACTATCAATACGTTTCTCATGGAAGCATTCTATACGATTGGTCAGAGCTGGAACGATAATAACTGTTTCAAAATTGACGATAAGAAGGATGCTACAGTACCTACAGAAGTTAAATTGAAAATATTGAACTAAAATTAAACGATTATATCCCAGCGATGCCATCAAATTACAGCTGCTGAAAGGTATCAAAGCCGATTGCCCCATTCTGATTTCGTTTAGAAAATGGGACTTGACATGTTGCCAGCTCTCACGATCGGTTCCACCTCCGAAATGTGGGCAGTGAAAACATCGTCGTTTGTCGAAAGTCCTCCATACGTTATTGTATGCTTTCAGAAGAATCGTGATCATAACAGCACCAATAATGATCCACAGCATTCAGTCACATAAATATCGAGAATATTACTTTGACGTTGAACGGAGAAACTTACCCCAAGGAAAAGATGTATTCGCAATTCAGCAATGAAGACTTTTCGCCTATCACAATTACACGCAATTTGATTTGGCTACAAGAATTCCCACCACCACACGCCTCTCCTGTCTCATGCCGACTTTGCAAAACAAACATTTTTCGTCATCGATTGTTCCAGAAGAGATGAGAGCATCAAGATTTCCCAGTGTCGATGTTAAGCTGGAGATCGAGACATCGACGGATTTTCCCGACAATACCCGAGCCTACTGCATCATCGTGCACGACACCATCATCGAGCACCTGCCACTCAGCGAAATTATTAGAAAACTGAACTGAATGTCTGACAAGAGTTTAGTTTACTGCCAACCGTCATCGATATGAGAGTAGCGTTCATTGACATTCAAGCATTCGTCGTTGATGACGTCTTCCAGCCAAAGGAGATTGCCATCCGGACCGGAGATCAATGAAACAATTTTTTACTATTATCAAACCAAAGCTTTTCCTCGCTGAGTAAAGAAGACAGACAGAATGCCGTCTATTTGGAGAATAATGTTTTATTGAATATCATCTACTGGACTCTATTCCCTAACAGAACCTCTATGACGTCACTATGATCTATGTACGTGGGCATCAAAAGAAATATATTTTGATGGAGAAACTTCAACAATTGAATATTGCTGCAGAAATAATTAATTTGGAAGATTTGGACAACACATGGTGGATGGTTCCTACATTCGACAACACAGCATCCAGTATGCATCACCAACAGAAGGGGCGTTCTTGTAGTCTTCACAATGTTGATATTTTGTATAAATGGATATATAATAAATCACCTAAATAAAATGTATGAAAAAATTGTCTTTTATTGAAGTTATAGTACTTCTTTCATTAGTCGAAATAGCTCAGTTGGAAGAGCGATAGACTGAAGATCTGGCGGTCCCTGGTTCGAACCCAGGTTTCGACAATTCCATTTTTTGTTGAACCTCGCATGATATACCTGTAGACTTTTCATATTCACGTTCTCCAGTATTGTCTTGTTAGAGTACTCTCAACCTTCTGTATCTCACTCCATAACGAAGTTAGCTTCCTGAGCCCTTTTGGCTTCGGAAAATGTTTAATTCGGATTCTTGACATCGGGAAGAATCCATTGACACCTTATCCGCATCGGATCAAAATCAGTGGTTACTTCTGGTTTAGTTTTCGATGAATTTGGGTATAATTCCGTGACTTTTTTACGAATGTATCGTTTTATGATAGAGTTGTAGAGTGGATATTGATGAATTTACAGTTCTCCTTCAATTTGACCCCTCACTGAGAGTTGAATCGAAATTTCTATTTTTAGAATCGAATGTCAAATGCCTAAATGGTACAAATCGATTTACGTTAGCTCATCGAAAATTAGCTGAATCGGTGCCGTTGCCTTTGGGGTACTCATTGAGATTTTTAAGAGATTGTTTCATTGGTCGAAATAGCTCAGTTGAAAGAGCGTTATACTCATAATTTAAAGGTCCCTGGTTCGAACCCAGGTTTCGACATTACATTTTTTTTTTAACCTCGCATGATATATACATGCATACTTTTCATATTCTTGTTCTCCAGTAAAAGTTGTCTTGTTAGAGTACTCGCACCCTTCTGTATCTCACCCCATAACGAAGTTAGCTCCTAGTGACCTTTTGTTATCAGAAAATACGTAATTATGTTTCTTGGCATCGAGACAAATCCATTGACACTGAAATTTCCCTTATCGCATCAAAATCAGTGGTCACTTCCAGTTTATGAGATTTTGGTAGATTTGAGTATAGTTCCATGCCGTGATCACGAATTAATATAGGGTTTTATTATTTCGTGTTATTTATAGCATTCAAAGCGCGATTTGTCGTTCTACGGTAAAGTTGGAGGGTGGAGCTTGATGAATTTAGAATCAATGGGTGTTCCCCTTCCATTTGACACCTCACATGCTTTGCTCAGACTTGTAATGATAGTTCTAGTTATTTGTTGAAATAGAATGCCCAGACTATTCAGTGAAGAGCGGTGTGGAGTTCTTTGGACCGCTTTGCTAGTTTCAATTTTTTTATGTTTCAAGCAAAGTTTTAGAAATTGTAAATTTGAATGGACGCCAGAATTTTTATTTAAACTAGGACAAAAATCCAAAACCTTATTCAATAATGATTGCACATCAATTAACTTTCCTTCTGTAAATAACTACAACAATAAAACAAATACCAACTTATAATAATCTATTTACAAAAAAATTTACATCTCTTCCAAATTCAGAACATTTGAATTCAAAAATGTATTTTCTTATTCCAATGTAAAAACTAATATTGTTTTGTTTTGCTGAACCGTCGGTTTTTTCTGATGACGATGTACCTTGGTTGTATTTTTCCTTGTCTAGCACTTAGCTAAACTCCACGAAGTGAATTGGCTCGCAATCAGGGGGTACTTATAGCTGCTGGGCTACCGATCAGGTTAACACGAACATCAGCTTCTGATCCATCGAGTGTGTTCTCAGCGATTTAACATGAAAACAATATTGTTTGTGTCAGAGTTTGATATACAGAAATTATATTTCTTGAAACTTGGAATCTTTTCAATGTACTCCTCAACTCATTGTTGTTACAGTTGAGTGTAATCTCATCAAGAGATTATTACTTAAAATTAATTGAGTATACAAATGAATAATATCCAATACTGAAATTGAAGAACTATTTTTAATAATTCTTATGAATTAACAAAAATTGATCTTTGCTTTATATATGGATGAGATGATTTTTTCTCTGATCTTGAGCAGCTGCAACACCCCTTACTTTTGAACCCCAGATTTTAAATTATATGATTCAAATTTAACAAGGTGAAATCACTTTACGCTTGAGGCATATATTGAATCGAGTGTTCTGAGACCGTTAGGCCAGAGGTACAACTCTCTAGATAAGCAATTCTTTCACAAAAGAAAAGAAAATGGAACTCATAAACATATAGTTATGAAATAAAAAAAATTACAAACAAGAGACCCGTCCTATTAGTCACTACAAACAATCAAATATGCCCTTCGCTTCAATTGGAATCCTTGGAACAATCTACTGGTAGTATGAGGGAGTAAGCTCTAGTCCATTCGAGATTACCAATTACTTGGTACCTAAAAGGCAAAAGCGTAGAACTGATTTCCAATGAAAAAATCAGTTCCCAATATTCGAACAGATGTTACGTTAGCCACAATATGTACTATGAATGATTTGTCAAAATGGCCGAAATATCTATCTTTAACCTTCAAAATTACCATGCAGTATTTCCAAGAATTCTAATATTACAAGCATAAGAAAAACAAGAGAATGCTAATCAGCTACAATATTAATTAAAAGATAAAGAGAATAATATTACTCCAAACTCCAGCAATGAAACTTATTTCATCTATAGATTGTACTGCAACAAAATCAACTCACCCGATTACACCTGCCTATCTCGACGTTCAAATCAAGAAAGAGAACGATTATCCTTTCGGTTCGACGAAATCACAGTTCACCTGTTTTCCATTCTCGGTTTCTTTCCTATTTGAAAAAACTTGGAAAAAACCAAACGCTCGATAAACGCGATCGACACGAAAATGAAATGTCACGGTCACACTGTCAAAATACCATTTTCTAGGGGCAATAATGAACGTACATTCTTCACGACCTGAGCGCAGTGACTACTGACCCGTACTACCGTAAAGGTAACCGGAAAAGTTATGAGAAATTGGTTATGTGTAAGGACGTAACGAAAAATTCGTTACACACCACCACAACCCGGTGTAAAATTTGGAAACCTAAAAGTTTACAAATTTTTATCCTATTGCAACTGAAACCAGGTATTTAAGGTAAGCTGAAGGTACTACAAAATTAAAATTCGGAAACACTATAAATTCCCAGGCACACAAAAAAATTAAATAGGCATGCTATCAAATGAGTTTAAAACCCAACCCTAACTTTCAACAGCCCTGTATACTAACAGGCGAAAGGTTGAAAAGTATCAAATTAAACAAAATATTTGTAAATTATAGCATTTACAAGCTAAAGCTTCTACTGCTGCACTCCTGGCAAACTAAATGAGTGAAGGAAAAAATACATTTGAAAAATTCAAATGAGTAAATAGTAGCATTTACCAAGCTAAACTTCAGTTCTCTGTTTACACCACAGACTAAATGAACGAAGGAAAATGATTGCATGAATGACAACATCCAGGCTCCAGAAACTGTGTAACCGAGTCCTCCCAAACAATCCAGCCAAAGTGTCCTCGTCGCTGCAAGGTATTAGGTGCTGCGCCGTTGAGGAACACTCATAACCACTCGTCCCCAGATTACTTGAAACAACCACCGATCCCACCGAATCAGGACAAGAAAGGCCCCATTCAGCACAAACCTGGTGAAACAAAATAATTCCAATATGAAACATAACCAATTTTGGTTTTACCAGCTGTCACCTACAACTGAAGTAACTACAGCGTCACCAAACTAAAATGAACTTATGGTTCACGATACAAAATACCAAAAGGGATCGGAATGTTCCGTTTTGCCACTCAGAGCAAGTCTTCAGCCTAAGCAGACCAGTCGAGCTGAGGTCGGCACAGTAGTTGCATCCAGCCGCACCTTTAAGACCTAAAGTCATGATCACCCGTAGGCTCACGACTAACCAAATACAACCCCCCAATACCTTCCCTTCGAAAGATCCTGTCAAAAAAATTCAACAGCCAGACTGAACTATGCACGCACCTAACAAAAGCGAGTCCCTTAAAAATTTTGAATTTGCGCTAATTTAACTATAAATTAGCCAAGGAAAACAGACAGATAAGATAAAGAAATAAGATAAACAGATAATAAAAAAGATAAGATAAACAAGGTAAGATAAGATAAATAAGATAAGATAAGATCATATGAGAGATTCAAACTCAACCAACGAATCGAAATTAACACCCTAACTCGATATTACAGTAACCACGATATGTTGCCAAAATTGTGAAACATCAAAACTTATTACCTGAATAGAAGGTATTATCAAGAAATTTGATGTTTCACTGGAAAATTATTAAACAATCTGAAACGAAGTGAAATACATCACTTCCAGTTAAAGATATAAATGTTTAATACGGTAAGATACGAACCGATATTATTAGACAATCTTCGACGAAATGAAATACATCATCTCCAGTCGAAGATCCAACTGTCTAATACGGCAACGATACGATACGATATTATTAGACAATCTCCAACGAAATGAAATACATCATCTCCAGTCAGAGATCCAATTGTCTAATGCGGCAATGATATGATAAGACATTATTAGACTATCTCAAACAAATGAAATACATCATTTCCAGTTTAGATCTGATTTTCTAATAAAGCCACGGGAAGATAAGAAACGAAAAGGAAATGACAAGTGAAATACATTGATGCAGTCTGTAACCAAATTTCATGAAAGACAAAGTAATTTTGTATAAATTCAAATTGAAAAACTACAAAAAACAGCAAATGAAATTAGTCGACCCTTTGTACGTTCTAGAGTTTCCATCAGGAATTACCAAAAGATAAACACTTCCTCAAAGTACAACCTTAGTCGACCCTTTTTGCTACGTTCTACATCAACATATACACTTTTTCCTCAAAAGTTGACTTTGACAACTGAATGATAAGTTACTGCAAATATTAGGAAAAATGCAAGGTAATAAGGTGTATAGATATCTCTCAAATAACCAAAGGATACTCAACTAAATAGTAGACGAGTACTAAACCGAAAAGATATAGAAAAATTCTTAAGCCCCTCTCACAGAGCCCTAAGAATAGAAGTCTAAGTTGGAATGTGTCTTGTCAGTGGCCAGTTTTGAGACTTTTACTCAACATCTGGTAAATGCCATGGTGAGAGCAGTCTAAGGCCCCTCTCACAGAGCCCTAAGAATATAAATCATAAGTTGAAAGATTTTCTTGTTAGTGGCCAGTTTTGAGACTTTTACTCAACATCTGGTAAATGCCATGGTGAGAGCATTCTAAGGCCCCTCTCACAGAGCCCTAAGAATAGATAAGATAAGAAAAAGAAAAGATAAAGAAGGAGTATGCCCTCTCACGAGAAGTTACGAGAAAAATATTTAGTCGCCTGAACTCTCGGACCCAGCACTAAAATATTCTTCATCAGATAAATTTGAATCGTTATCAACAAAGCGGATTTGAGATCCTTAACATGCCAACGTCCTAAGTCTTTGCCATCCATGTCTTTTAAACTCATAAACCAAGTTAGAGATAACCTTAGAAACAATACAAGGTATAAATTTGGGAGCCAATTTTGCGGAATAGTTATTCGGAGCTGAAGAAAGAGTTACGTTTTTCTTCCAAAGTCTGTCACCGACATGAAATTTCAGCTCTCGTTTTCTCAAGTTATAGTGACGAGCATTCCGAATATAAGCTTGATGTAACTTTTTACGAACATCAACAAACAATTTTGGAAGTTCTTGAATATCATCGATTCGCTGTGATTTATCAGTGATAGTAAGAATGTTATTTTCAATTTTTTGAAATTTTCCATTAAAAATCTCCTGTAACACGAATGTTTCTAGCAAAATTTAAGAAAGCTGAGAATATTCAGTAACCTCATGTTTTGCTAATCTGATGGCTTGAGCAACTTTAAAGATAGATGAATCCCATGTTTTATGATTATCATGAATATAACAGCGAATGGATGTGACTATCACCTTATTAGCTCTTTCAGCAAAATTAACTTGAGGGTGATATTTGGCATTATACCAAATCTTTGAACTCGATAATCTGTCATTAGCTTTTTAAATTCTTTGCTAACAAATTGGCTTCCATTGTCCACAATAAAAAATTTGAGGCACACCATAGATAAGAAATACATTATTTTCAATGAATTTTACGATATTTTTTTGAGATAGCTTTAGACATTGGATGAACTAAGACATATTTGGTAAACCAGTCTACGACAACCAAAACATATTGGTTACCATTTTTGACCTAGGATAAGGACCTAAACAAATCTGCCGAAACACATTGGAAAGGAAAATTTACATTTTGTAAGATCCCATATGACCGCTCGAGGTAAATTCGAACTTTTACAAGCAGCACAAACAGGACATTTCGTAACATACCTATAGACATCTTTGCGAATTTTTGGCCAGTAATATAATTCTAAGATACGAGAAAGGGTTTTTGATATTCCTAAATGGGCAGCAGTTTCGTTATCATGATAAAACTTAAAAATTTCTTGCCGATTGGCAGAAGGTACAACTATTTTCCAATCAGTTAGATTACTAACTAGATTGTGGTGAGAAAAGATATGTTTGTAGATAATACCGTTTTCGACACGGAATGAGGAATAAGCTTCCGGAGTTTTTTGGATTTTCTGGATCATGGAAGTATACCATGCATCCGGCTGAAAAGTAGAGACATCGATAACAGAAATTTCGGCAACCGAACGAGATAAGGCATCTGCCACTACATTTAAGGAACCTTTCCGATGCTTAATAGTGAAGTCAAACTGAGAAAGTTTCACGGCCCATCTAGTCAAACGTCCAGAAGGGTTAGATAAGTTATGAAGATAGATAGGGAGGCATGGTCAGTTTCATCGTGAACTTGGTTCCTTCTGATATAGCTTCGGAACTTTCTATACCAAAATGACAGCTAACAGCTCCTTTTCAGTAACTGTGATTTACGCTGACAAGTAGTAAGAGTCTTACTTGCATAAGCTACAGGATGTCTGACACCGTCACATTCTTGGTACAAAATAGCACCTACGCCAGTATCTGAGGCATCGCACTGAATCACAAAAGGCTTTGTGAAATCAGGACTAGCTAACACAGGAGCTGAAGTAAGACGAGATTTAATTTCTGAAAATGCTTCCTCCGCTTCTGGAGTCCAAGTTATGGGTTGACCTTTCTTTCGACCATGAAGAAGATCAGATATAGGTGAACAAATAGAAGAAAAATCTTTAATAAATCGACGATACCAACTGACGAGACCTATCAACCTTTGATTTCAGTGGTATTTTGGGAGTGGATAGTTAACGATAGCAGAAACTTTCTCGGGATCTGTCCTTAAGCCTTGTTGGTCCACAACAAAACCTAGGTAAACAAGAGAGGGTCTACAAAATTCACACTTATCCAAATTAACCGTGAGGTTAGCATGTTTAAGTCGCCGAAACACCTCTCCTTCAAGGTTTTGACATGAAGGTCAAAACTAGAGGCCACGATGATGTCATCAAGATAAACGAAACAAAATGGAGCCAAAGATGGTCCAATAACGATATCCATCAAACGTGCCATAAGTTTCGGACTATTGCTCAAACCAAAGGGAGAGACAGTGAACTCAAAGAGACCTCTACCATACACTGCAAAAGCGGTCTTGGGTCTAGACGACTCCTCTAAAGGAATTTGAAAGAAAGCCTTAGTCAAGTCAATGGAGGTAAGATACCTAGCATCCCGTAATTTGTTCAAGATACTATCAATAAGAGGCATAGGATATGCATCATTGACTGTGACTGCATTAAGCTTCCGACCATCAAAACAAACCCGGAAATCTCCAGAACGTTTCTGGAACCAACCATAGTGGGCTACACCCAGGAGAGTTGGGAAGGTTGAATGACCTTGAGCTTCAACATCTCATCAATTTCCTTGTTCAAATGCTCTTGCATGGTAGGGGACAAAGGATATTGCCGTTGAACAATGGGCTTGGCATCACCAGTATCAATACGGTGTGTCAACAATTGAGTGAGACCGAGTTTATCAGTAGGAGCTATAGACTTGAAAAGGTCAGTGACTTCCTGAAGTTCAGTTTTCTGTGAACACGTAAGTTCAGAAAATGGCAGGATGGTGTTAACGGTACAGATATTGGATTCAACAGAATACGATAAATTACTAAAGTTGGCTTGAATACGGAAGAGATGGAAAAAATCCATTCCCAAGATAAGACTATGAGTCACGGAAGGAACAATAAGAATTTTCAAATCCTTAGTAACACCATTTAGAGAAATAGGAGCCAAAATATAACCCAAAAAATCCTGAGGCTTACCATCAGCGGTAGTGACATGGGCCATAGATTCATATTTAATAGGGAGATTAAATTTTTGCAGTAGACTAAACCCTGCAGAACCCAAAATACAAGAATTACTGCCAGTGTCGTAAGATAGGGACGATTATCATTAATTTTTCTAACGAAAATAGGATTTATATTTACAGAAGATAAGAAATTTTTAACGGTACATAACCAATTTTGCCATTCTGAGGCAGAAGTTTTTAATGTTCCTGTTTGCTTTGCTTTTTTCGATATTTTTTGGATTGGGATTTGGCTGGTTGGTTTTCTGGACCTTCGGTAAACTGACTGGTGACGACGTCCAGGTTTTCGCCACCTTGGTTCCCTGCTTTTTGAACGACAGTTACGACAATTTGATTTAACGGTATTTTTCAAACCACATCCATAACAAAAATATGGACCTGGGTTTTCTACATTCACGATAAGTATGACCAGCCAAGTCACAATTCCAACATCGAGTGTTCGATAAGGCAGATATTTGAACCAGGAAGATTCTTCCTAAAATTCACGGGATGGGAAGTAGAAAGAAAACGAAGTACCTGCTCCACTATAGGGACTACTCAAATCAGGCTCTAATAAACCAGTACCACGACTAGGGGGTGGTTTATAGCGATCAGCCCATAAACGAGATTCTTCCAATCTTTTGCACAAATCAGAAAGTTCAGTGACAGTTTTTGGATCTTGTAAAGCCAAGGACGAAATGAAAAAAGGTAACAAATTTCTACGAATTTTGCGAACTCTAGTCTCTTCATCTGGTTTGTTAGATAAACGATTAAAAAGACCTTCCATAGAAGAAATAAATAAAGCTACTCTTTCAGTAGAACCTTGAGTTCTTGAATTAATTTCACGTTCTAAATCTTCTTCATAAAAATAAGGAAGGAAATCTTTTTTTAGTGCAATAACAATCTCATCCCAATTATGGAAATTATTTTATTATTGACAAACCATGTCCAGGCAGAACCTTTAAACAAATCACAAGCCGAATGAAAAGTTCGGTTTTGAAACACCTCGTGCTTCTCGCAATAATTCAACTTTTCCAAAAATGAGTTAACTGATTCTTTCTGATTTGAACCCGTGAAAGAGATATTCCATTTATATGGAGCAACTGATCGATTATTCGAAAAACATTAGCAGCCACAGGAGGGCAAGATTGAGTAGGAGTCGAAGTATTGGAGAAACTTTCAAATCAAAATCAGCTTCCAACTCCAACACCAGATACTGAATTTCTTTTCTAGAAATTTCTTCATCTTGATCATCAACAGAAAGTCTGGACAAACGATTCGACAAATGAGCTAATCGACTTGAAATTCGGTTAAACGTCGGATCTTCCTTAGATCCACCAAAACTAGATATAACTTGTTTCAAATCATCAATACTAGCTCTCAACTCAAGAACATCCGGTGCATGTTTGTATGGATTTGTAAAACCCGCACGAAAACTACGATTTGCATTTTCCTGACTTAAAAGTCCTCTTAAAATTTTTCGTTTAGCATCTACATCACCGGTAGGTTCTATTCCACGAATTTTTAGCTCATAAGTCAATTCATTTGTTTTCAAGTGATTAGAATTCATGTTGGACTTGGAAATCTGCTCAATTTAAAATTCAACGATAATAGATATAAGTATTAATACAATAGAGATATAGGCAATTTGGCTATACGATAAAAGGCAATACGGTAGAGATATAGGCACTTTGGCTATACGATAAAAGGCAATACGGTACGATATAGGCAATTCAATAAAATATAGGCAACTCAATAACGATATAGGCAGTAAGAATCACAAAATATCAAAGATAGATAATATATAAATATAAATAAATATATACCAAGTTCTTTTGGATCAGATTTGTAAATGTTCTTTCAACAAAAAAATTTATTATGTCTTCCACCAAGCTAGGACAAGATACGAAAAAGAGAAAAAGAACAGTCAAGTTTTTCGAGCCCCACGTTTGCGCGTCACTATAACTTGAGAAAACGAGAGCTGAAATTTCATGTCGGTGACAGACTTTGGAAGAAAAACGTAACTCTTTCTTCAGCTCCGAATAACTATTCCGCAAAATTGGCTCCCAAATTTATACCTTGTATTGTTTCTAAGGTTATCTCTAACTTGGTTTATGAGCTTAAAGACATGGATGGCAAAGACTTAGGACGTTGGCATGTTAAGGATCTCAAATCCGCTTTTGTTGATAACGATTCAAATTTATCTGATGAAGAATATTTTAGTGCTGGGTCCGAGAGTTCAGGCGACTAAATATTTTTCTCGTAACTTCTCGTGAGAGGGCATACTCCTTCTTTATCTTTTCTTTTTCTTATCTTATCTATTTTAGGGCTCTGTGAGAGGGGCCTTAGAATGCTCTCACCATGGCATTTACCAGATGTTGAGTAAAAGTCTCAAAACTGGCCACTAACAAGAAAATCTTTCAACTTATGATTTATATTCTTAGGGCTCTGTGAGAGGGGCCTAAGACTGCTCTCACCATGGCATTCACCAGATGTTGAGTAAAAGTCTCAAAACTGGCCACTGACAAGACACATTCCAACTTAGACTTCTATTCTTAGGGCTCTGTGAGAGGGGCTTAAGAATTTTTCTATATCTTTTCGGTTTAGTACTCGTCTACTATTTAGTTGAGTATCCTTTGGTTATTTGAGAGATATCTATACACCTTATTACCTTGCATTTTTCCTAATATTTGCAGTAACTTATCATTCAGTTGTCAAAGTCAACTTTTGAGGAAAAAGTGTATATGTTGATGTAGAACGTAGCAAAAAGGGTCGACTAAGGTTGTACTTTGAGGAAGTGTTTATCTTTGGTAATTCCTGATGGAAACTCTGTACTTCCAAAAGGAACCTTGTCAACACCTTATGTGAGAGATTGATTTTGAATCATTTTTGCTGTTTTTGTAGTTTTTTCAATTTGAATTTATACAAAATTACTTTGTCTTTCATGAAATTTGGTTACAGACTGCATCAATGTATTTCACTTGTCATTTCCTTTTCGTTTCTTATCTTCCCGTGGCTTTATTAGAAAATCAGATCTTAAACTGGAAATGATGTATTTCATTTCGTTTGAGATAGTCTAATAATGTCTTATCGTATCATTGCCGCATTAGACAATTGGATCTCTGACTGAGATGATGTATTTCATTTCGTTGGAGATTGTCTAATAATATCGTATCGTATGTTCCGATTAGACAGTTGATCTTCGACTGGAGATGATGTATTTCATTTCGTGAAGATTGTCTAATAATATCGGTTCGTATCTTACCGATAAACATTTATATCTTTAACTGGAAGTGATGTATTTCACTTCGTTTCAGATTGTTTAATATTTTCCAGTGAAACATCAAATTTCTGATAATACCTTCTATTCAGGTAATAAGTTTTGATGTTTACAATTTTGCAACATATCGTGGTTACTGTAATATCGAGTTAGGGTGTTAATTTCGATTCGTTGGTTGAGTTTGAATCTCTATATGATCTTATCTTATCTTATTTATCTTATCTTACCTTGTTTATCTTATCTTTTTTATTATCTGTTTATCTTATTTCTTTATCTTATCTGTCTGTTTTCCTTGGCTAATTTATAGTTAAATTAGCGCAAATTCAAAATTTTTAAGGGACTCGCTTTTGTTAGGTGCGTGCATAGTTCAGTCTGGCTGTTGAATTTTTTTGACAGGATCTTTCGAAGGGAAGGTATTGGGGGGTTGTATTTGGTTAGTCGTGAGCCTACGGGTGATCATGACTTTAGGTCTTAAAGGTGACGGCTGGATGCAACTACTGTGCCGACCTCAGCTCGACTGGTCTGCTTAGGCTGAAGACTTGCTCGCAGTGGCAAAAACGGGAACATTCCCGTCCCTTTTTGGTATTTTGTATCGTGAACCATAAGTTCATTTTTAGTTTGGTGACGCTGTAGTTACTTCAGTTGTAGGTGACAGCTGGTAAAACCAAAATTGGTTATGTTTCATATTGGAATTATTTTGTTTCACCAGGTTTGTGCTGAATGGGGCCTTTCTTGTCCTGATTCGGTGGGATCGGTGGTTGTTTCAAGTAATCTGGGGACGAGTGGTTATGAGTGTTCCTCAACGGCGCAGCACCTAATACCTTGCAGCGACGAGGACACTTTGGCTGGATTGTTTGGGAGGACTCCGGTTACACAGTTTCTGGGCCTGGATGTTGTCATTCATCGCAATCATTTTTTCCCTTCGTTCATTTAGTCTGTGGTGTAAACAGAGAACTGAAGTTTTAGCTTGGTAAATGCTACTATTTACTCATTTGAATTTTTTCAAATGTATCTTTTCCTTCACTCATTTAGTTTGCCAGGAGTGCAACGAGTAGAAGCTTTAGCTTTGTAAATGCTATAATTTACAAATATTTTGTTTAATTTGATACTTTTCAACCTTTCGCCTGTTAGTATACAGGGCTGTTGAAAGTTAGGGTTGGGTTTTAAACTCATTTGATAGCATGCCTATTTAATTTTTTTGTGTGTCTGGGAATTTATAGTGTTTCCGAATTTTAATTTTTTTCTTACTTAAAATTTTATTGTAAATTTTTTTCCAATTTTACACCGGGTTGTGGTGGTGTGTAACGAATTTTTCGTTACGTCCTTACACATAACCAATTTCTCATAACTTTTCCGGTTACCTTTACGGTAGTACGGGTCAGTAGTCACTGCGCTCAGGTCGTGAAGAATGTACGTTCATTATTGTCCCTAGAAAATGGTATTTTGACAGTGTGACCGTGACATTTCATTTTCGTGTCGATCGCGTTTATCGAGCGTTTGGTTTTTTCCAAGTTTTTTCAAATAGGAAAGAAACCGAGAATGGAAAACAGGTGAACTGTGATTTCGTCGAACCGAAAGGATAATCGTTCTCTTTCTTGATTTGAACGTCGAGATAGGCAGGTGTACGGGGTGAGTTGATTTTGTTGCGTACAATCTATAGATGAAATAAGTTTCATTGCTGGAGTTTGGAGTAATATTATTCTCTTTATCTTTTAATTAATATTGTAGCTGATTAGCATTCTCTTGTTTTTTCTTATGCTTGTAATATTAGAATTCTTGGAAATACTGCATGGTAATTTTTGAAGGTTAAAGATAGATATTTCGGCCATTTTGACAAATCATTCATAGTACATATTGTGGCTAACGTAACATCTGTTCCGAATATTGGGAACTGATTTTTTTCATTGGAAATCAGTTCTACGCTTTTGCCTTTTTTAGGTACCAAGTAATTGGTAATCTCGAATGGACTAGAGCTTACTCCCCTCATACTACCAGTAGATTGTTCCAAGGATTCCAATTGAAGCGAAGGGCATATTTGATTGTTTGGAGTGACTAATAGGACGGCTCTCTGGTAAGCAATTTTCTTTATTTCATAACTATATGTTTATGAGAGTAATTTTCTTTTCTCTTGAGAAAGAATTGCTTATCGAGAGAGTTGTACCTCTGGCCTAACGGTCTCAGAACACTCGATTCAATATATGCCTCAAGCGTAAAGTGATTTCACCTTGTTAAATTTGAATCATATAATTTAAAATCTGGGGTTCAAAAGTAAGGGGTGTTGCACAATTTTGCCGATAGGCTGCTCAGATGGATACGGTTAGGCCGTGAGTAAGGTTCAATTAATGACTTTTCCTAGTTAATCAAATTTGGCCACTAAAAAAATTATACATTAATTAACTTGACTAGTTCAAGAGTTGGGCGCCAGACTTGCTAAAGACAAAAGTCAAAGATAAATAAAATTAAATAAATGTTACCTAGCTTGTATGGGAAGGCAAATAAATATGCAATAAATCAACTTAACAAATTTATTCCAGTTGGAATTCTGAACAAGATAAATTTTTTTTACAAATACTAGAAAAGTATTTAACTTCTCTTAAAAAAATGGAAAAATTACATAAAAAAGGAACCAGTAATTTTGACTCTGATCAAAATTCGAACATTTACACCTATGATTCCTCCAGTTGTTGGTCACGAATATACCTTCGGAGATCTTGAACGAGATAGAGGAAGGCTAGTTTCTTGAAGCTGGTCCCAGCGGTTCTAGGAGGAACTTGGTTTCAGCGGTTACGATTAAGATGGTCGTGGGTGGTTCTATAGTTGGTTTTAGACCCCTTATCGGCGTGAATTGAGTTGATCTTCACGGACCAGTGCTGATATTGATGTGCTGTAAGACCTCCCAGGCTACTAGTCCTTCCGTCTCCGTAGATGGGTTCCCTCCGTGGTATATATCATGCGAAGAAGATGATAGGAATCAAAATATGTACAAAAAGGGAGAACGAAGGATATCCTTTGAACCTCAAGTTTTATGTTTCAAATTTTAATCGAGAGTCAAAAGATAGATGCAAATGATAGCATACAATAAAAATCTCAATCTATATAAAAGACGAGAAGGTTACAGTGAAAGAACAAAGATAATAAATAGCAATTCAATCTGCTATTCTGGAGTTAAATTTATAAGTTAATTTTAATAATTTAAAAATATATTAAAAATGAACAAAATTTAAAACCAAACAAAACAAACCTCACCCAAAACGTTATGTTCAAATTCAGTTAAGTTTTGAAACAAGTAAATTTTGATAAGGTGATTTTATGTACCAGAAGGGTAAAAAATTTAATAAGGAAAGGTATTCCAAAGAAATATAAAAATTTCCTTGAAATTTTACCAGAGAAAAATATAGTATTTTAAAGCAAAATATTTAAAGGTTGCCAGTACAAAGATATATTATTTTAAAGCAAGTGCCAAAGGAAAATATAGCGTTATAACCAAAATACTCTAGTAGGCTACATAAAAAAATAGGGTTTCCGAACAACGATAATAGTCAGAGTAAAAGTATACTCTTCAGCCAAGATAAGAAGAGAGAGACACACGTCTTTCAGTGAGCACGACTCTCTTAGATAAAGATACAGTGAAAAAATTCTTTTATTGAGAATTTCCAAAGATAAACCGAAGAGGGAGACCACACGTCTTTCAGCGGGCACAACTCTCTTAGGAAAAGATAATGTTAAATAATTCTTTTGATTGAAGAATTTTTAAAGATAACTGCAGAGGGAGACCTCACGTCTTTCAGTGGGCACAACTCTCTTAGATAAAGATAATTTTGAAATAGGGCGGCAATTCCCTTTTCAAATCGATAAACAGGTAATTCTCAAAATTTTGTGAATCTCCCTGCTCTTGGCGACAAGGTAGTAACTGAAGTGAATTGACTCTGCAACGATCAAAAATCAAATAAGCTACACTGGGAATTGAATGGAGTAATAGATATAAGAAATTTATTAAACGGAAATCAACTTTACGCTTGAGGCATATATTGAATCGAGTGTTCTGAGACCGTTAGGCCAGAGGTACAACTCTCTCGATAAGCAATTCTTTCTCAAGAGAAAAGAAAATTACTCTCATAAACATATAGTTATGAAATAAAGAAAATTGCTTACCAGAGAGCCGTCCTATTAGTCACTCCAAACAATCAAATATGCCCTTCGCTTCAATTGGAATCCTTGGAACAATCTACTGGTAGTATGAGGGGAGTAAGCTCTAGTCCATTCGAGATTACCAATTACTTGGTACCTAAAAAAGGCAAAAGCGTAGAACTGATTTCCAATGAAAAAAATCAGTTCCCAATATTCGGAACAGATGTTACGTTAGCCACAATATGTACTATGAATGATTTGTCAAAATGGCCGAAATATCTATCTTTAACCTTCAAAAATTACCATGCAGTATTTCCAAGAATTCTAATATTACAAGCATAAGAAAAAACAAGAGAATGCTAATCAGCTACAATATTAATTAAAAGATAAAGAGAATAATATTACTCCAAACTCCAGCAATGAAACTTATTTCATCTATAGATTGTACGCAACAAAATCAACTCACCCCGTACACCTGCCTATCTCGACGTTCAAATCAAGAAAGAGAACGATTATCCTTTCGGTTCGACGAAATCACAGTTCACCTGTTTTCCATTCTCGGTTTCTTTCCTATTTGAAAAAACTTGGAAAAAACCAAACGCTCGATAAACGCGATCGACACGAAAATGAAATGTCACGGTCACACTGTCAAAATACCATTTTCTAGGGACAATAATGAACGTACATTCTTCACGACCTGAGCGCAGTGACTACTGACCCGTACTACCGTAAAGGTAACCGGAAAAGTTATGAGAAATTGGTTATGTGTAAGGACGTAACGAAAAATTCGTTACACAGCCAAGATATTTCGTTATCAACAATTAAAAATCAGAATTTGAGACAATCAAGTTTGTTGAATTTGGATTCACGAAAATGACTTCAATTTCAGCGACATTCAAGAAACGTATATGAGAATAAATGTTTGACCAGCCGTCAAATACTTCTTCAAAAAGGTTTCTGAAAATTCAAAGAAAATTCCAAATTCCAAGTACCAAATTTATACATGGAATATACATATTAGATCACTTCAACCACATCAAAACCACAGTTCGGTGATTATTGTTACCAAATATGGAACCATACCAAAGATATATGAAAACTCATAAAAAATATATACATGTGGGATTCATATCCTGACAGAATTCTTCAAAAATATATAGTGAACGACACTGCTATTTTTAGTCAGATTGACCTAAATAAACCTAATTACTGTTTTCATAACCAAAATGTGTAGATAACTTCAGATTCTTCCCTTGTGAAGAATTATCTAACGTTCTCTTAAAAATTATTACATTGTGACATTTTTAAAATATCTACAGTCCAAACATAAGTTCTCAGTACGTACCTTCCTTGATATCACTATTCACTGATTTTGAATACATATTCGCGGAGAAAGGAAAATGCTCTGATTCAATAAATTATTTCAACATGGCATATTCTACTCTTTAATAGCCGACGAGCTTCAGGAAAACAATGTATCTTAATTGCCGAAAGATCAGAAAATGGGCCGAGAATGTCACATGCATCGTCTTAAGTATCCTCGTACTGTCAGATCATTTGCGACAGCTCTTCTTCTCTTAGCCGTAATGATTGTTCCATTACCGACGGTTAGATGTCGCTAAGATTTTCAATAGGTAATGTAACAGATTTTCAATAGAGAAGTGAATGAATCACGAATAGAGCATATAAATAAGAAATGTAACAAATATATCGTTACAGACTAAAACTGAATTTTTTATTTTTGTAAATGTTTTTCGAGTGCCTAAATGGTATAACTACATCGAATCACGTTAGCTTGTTGAAAATCAGCCGAATCGGAGACATTGACTTTTTTGGTACACCCTGTATACAAAATGTATATGAATTTATGTATTCCATGGTCATTTGAGCCACTCTGTTAAAGCCACGCTGGACATTGAACTACATCTGATAGATATTCTGAAGAAAAAATCTAAAATTGAAAATTTGCATTTCCAGTCTTAATTAGGAACTCATATAGATGATTGAGGCAAAGAAGAATGTTTTCCAAAAAAGAGTATTCACCAGAAATCATTCGTAACATTGACACAAGAGAGGCATCGCATTCACTAGGTCTTCAATACATTTTTGTCGACGAAAATCTATTTCACACTTCCACGATCATCAGTGAGACCGGAAGAAATGGGAAACACATTTTCTAGAAGCAATTTCACTTTGCAAAGATGGAAGAAAGTTAGAGGGACACTTTGAAATTAGTGTTTTTCTGACATTAAAACCTGTCATGGGGTATGATAGATTGATTTGTTTGAAAATATGAACAGGATGGAATAGAAAATCAAATAACTATCTGAATAAAAATGGAAATTTTCAATTTTAGATTTCTTCTTTTGAGTTAGGTTCCTCTCAGAATTTCTATCAGATGTAGTTCAATGTCCAGCGTGGCTTTAGCCTGGGAAGTAGTTGTTTTCTGTTAGACATGCACAAAATATAACTTCATTTTTATCGTGGATTTTTCAATTCACAGAAAAATATTTCTATTCAATATTCAATTGAGAATGTTTCCCTTTTCAATAGGAATGCTGTTTTTGTATACAAATGAAAATATGTCCAATTTTTCTTGGCAAGGAATTTGAGAATTAATAAATTCTATCCGACTGGCCACAACATCGTTTTTTTTATTGGAATAAAGAACTCCCTAATAACAAAACAACACTGTGCATTCCATTCAAATAATACGTATTCAACTAAGCATTATATATCGCCATAATAACACGGCTAATGTTTTTATCTCTCGCAGTTATAGTAGGCGTTGTTGGTTGGAAATGACCCTGATATGTATCTATTCTCCAGACAAATTGAGTTGAGGCGACTTCTATATATAGGGAATGGAAAAGTCAAATTATTGAAAAAAAATATATACTGGCTCTGATTCTTCGAAACGATTTCGATATATTAGGAGCGTTATATATTTCTGCTATTTTATAGCATGGAAATTAAAACAGTGAAATTTCTTTATAGCAAAATTGAAAATCCTAAGAAAATTATTCGTTAGTTACAGAAAACTTGCGGTATAAAATTACTCAAACACAATATTTTTACTACTTTGGGTTTGTGCCGAACTTTGAGTGTTTCGTATTTGTTAAATAGTAGTTGGAAAGTTTCAGTGTATATAACAAAATATTTGGCATGCGATACTTAGTTCGATTTAACATGAGATGGGAAAATAACAAAAATGTGTAAAATTTGTTACATTGCAAATATTCAATTTTGTGAGTTTCGACATCTTTAAAACTTTTTCTTGATTCTACACAGCAGATCGAGGTAATTTTGATGCAAGTTATTTATCAATATTATTTTCTGAATTATATCTAATGTTTTTATTTTATTTTCGTTTCTTCTATGTTAGTTCTATGTACTTTTTTATTTATCATCGGTCTGTTTCTGCTACCAGCACTTATCACCGACGCCACTTCCCCCAACTTTTTTTTCCAAACAGAAGTGGGAATTTTTTGACGAGCTCAACATTCATGAACTCGGGATTGCCGGCTTAACGTCCCCTCCAAAGGACTGCTATATTTTTTGCTCATTGATATGGCGAGCTGGGATATGCTACTACGCTTCAGTTCTGCGGGCTTTTAACGCGGGTTTTTGGAAGGCGGTCACCCATCCAAGTATTTACTGCAGTCGGCATTGCCTGACTTTCTAAGTATCCTCACCAATATGTTGGCCATTTATTTTCAATAATGTGAAAATCAGTATATGCCGTTGTTTTGATAATACTGAAAAAGTAGTCGACAGCATAAAAAAGATAATAATTCAACTGAAACAAAAAGTATCCGTGTGATGACGATATTCTATATGAAACCCTGGAAAAATATTGAATCAAATCACCACCGACTCATTTAATGTTTTCCCAAAATTCTGAAATATAGGACTAATAGAACTGTATAAAAATGGAGATACAAAATAAGTGGTAAATCATGAGCAACTTTCCCTAATTTTTAATATATTCATAAAATTAGAGAAAATATATTGAAAAAATAATATTGTATTTTTTTAATAAACATGAAGTCATTTTGAAAAACAATTTTAATTTGTAAAGTGGTATTAACGAAAGATGCAGTACTCTCTTTATCATGATATTTATGATGCTTTAGATAAAAAGACTTTCTTTCCAAAGCAGTAATTTTATATAAATAGAATAAAGGCCGAAACTGAACAAAATTGTTGAAAGTGATTTCACCAAAACAAGATCTCACCTTTCTCTTCAAATGGGTTCCCAAATATGGGTCCTCTGAAAATAGGAAAGAGTTGGGAAATACAAGAATGAAATATATTGGCATTATAATGAATCGATACTTAAGATGGAATGTGCAAATTAAAAATGTACTTCAAAAATTGAGCGGGAAACTGTAGAAATTCAAATGTATTTTCTAAATATATAATATATGAAATTTTAGAGAATTGGATTGTGAAGACTAAGAGGTCATTTTTTCATGAACATGTAAATACAAAAATTTATGATTGAAATATTATTCATATCATTATTAAAAATTCATCTTTTTCTCCTTCTGATTTATTCAGCTTCATATATTGCATATTGTAATTATGCAGGTACGTTTTTTTCTTAAAATTCACTGTAGAATGTATTTTAACATAATTATCGTTTGTAATTTAACTGCAATTATATTTTACCAAATTTAGGATTTCTCAGGCATTTGTTGTGTTTATAATTTTTCCAAGCAATATTAATTTCCCAATTTTTACTGTTTTCTATTGTTTGTTATGTATTATAATGTCATCTCTTAAGGTTACAATTACCATAAAAGGAAAACATTCTCAGTTAAGTATATTGACAAGCAAGATTTTTCTAAAATTTAAAAATCTACTTAAAAGTGAAGCAGATGATTCCACATCTGATTGTATGAACATCCTGTTCATAGTTTCAAACAAATCAATATGGCTATGACTTACCAATGTTAATTTGTACACATTTTCTGTTTATGCCAAAAAACATGATTTAAAATTATCTAAGGAATAAAATCAAAGTAATGAATTGACCCAATTATCCAATATAAGCAGAACCAATAATAAAAGCAATACACATACAATATAAAACTTTTTAACAAAAACTTAAACCGACGAAAAAATCAACTGAAAAGCAAAAAGTAAAATAAACCCTTAGTCTTAATGATAATTGAGCTCCTAAACTAACTAAAATAACTAGTTTTGAGTCAGCGCCAAACAAACTAGCAATTGAATTCGGTAAAGCGTACAATGATGGCAGCGGGATGCACGGCGGCGTTTTGATTACTTCTTCAAAGTAATATGATCTTCGTTAAATGTGTTTGGTGCCGACTCAAAATTAGTTACTCACATTAGTTTAGGAGCTCAATTATCATTAAGACTAAAAAGGTTTATTTTACATTTTGCTTTTCAGTTGATTTTTTCGTCGTTTTTATTTTTTGGTCGTTTTTATTTTTTGTTGAAAAGTTTTTATTTTTCACTTTTTTGTGGTTAAAATAAACTAATAACTATCTACCTAATTGATTCCAGGTATCCATTATGTTGTAGTGTTATCAGAACTACCTATATACAGAGTGACGCATTTGAAAGCGGGCCACCTCTCTAAAACTGTTATTTATTATCCGATTCAGAAGTGTTTTTTTCAGTAGATGAGCATCAATAGTTCTAGTTGAATGCCATAAATTCGAAATAAAAATAAAAATTTCACGGCCTGCTTCGAATTTTAACCAAAATTTCAGGAAAATTTTTTTATTAACAGAAATATAGCATAAGTAAAATATTCATATCAATATCGAATTAATTCAAACAGTTGTCATATAAATCACAATTTTGTAAATAATATAACAACTCTATGTGGGATATGTTAAGTCTCTTGAAACACTGCAGTTTGTTGTCAAAGAATAGAAATGCACATCTTCACATCCAATAATAGAATTACCAATATTAATAACATAAATGAATATCTACAAAAGAATGTATTGACATGACAGTGCCTACACATCAAATTTTGGACTGTTCAACCAAATCTCCATTTAATTCGATACATTTATCGTATCATTTTCTAATGTTAACCATAATATTCGATAATTGGTTTGGGATAATATCTCTGCAAGCCTGTCCTATTCTTTCACGCAATTCCTCTTTGCTCGTTGGGCGAGTTTTGTAAACTTTATCTTTAACGAAGCCCCTTAAAAAAAATCCAATGGAGTCAAGTCCGGGGATCTGGCGGGAAACTCGATAAATGCACTATTTCGCCCTATCCACCAATTAGGAAAATTTTCTTCCAACCAATCTCTCACAATTCTGCTATTGTGGATGGAACAGCCATCTAATTGAAATAGAAGATGAGCCTCTTCTGCCAGTGGAAGTTCATCCATAGCGTTAGAAAATTCGTTTTTCAAAAAATGTTGACCATTCAAATTGCTTTAAAAAAAAGGGGCCAATTATTTTGGTATGTAATATTCCACACCAAACATTTATTTTTTGTGAGTACTGTCTTCTGCAATTTATTATCCAAAGTGGATTTTCTTCCGTCCATTACCTTTTATTTTGAGAATTAACTGTTCCATTGGTTGTGAATGTTGCCTCGTCACTGAACAAAACTTTTTTCTGAAAATTCTTGTTATTTAGATATTCTCCCTGAGCCCATAAACATACTCCATCCTCTTTTCATTATCGCCTTCTTCTGTGAAGAAACTTTGGTATAAATGGCTTCATCTTATTATATTACCTAAGATTTCTCCTTATTGTTTCACGCGGTAAGTTAATGTCCAAACTTGCAATTCTCACACTTGTTTTCGGATTATTATTAAAATAATTTCGAATTCGTTCAGAATTATTTTGTCTCTGTCTTTGTACAATATTACTATTCTTCAGAATATGTTTACAAACAGCTCCATACTGATTGAAAATTTGGTTTATTCGGCCAACTGTAGTTCTGTTAATATTTCGACGCTCCGGATGCATGTTATTGAAAATTCTACAACTTCCCTTTTGGATCTGTCATTGTTACCACGAAGTCTTACTATTTCAATTTTCTCCTGCAAAGTCAAATTATCAGCCATACTTCTTTATTAGTGTAGGTAGTTGAGGAGTTATAAACTTCACTATTAACACTGACAAATTTGTGTCTTTTCGTCTATTGTTCTGATGACTTGTCATCTCTATAGCAACTAAAGTTACAAAGCCTCCAAATAAAAATAATATTTTTGAAATGTGGTATCCCAAGCATGTTTGAATGAAACCAAGATTGATATTTGGAATAACTGTCAACCACCAAAGAGAAACTGCGTGAAATAATAAGACAGGCTTGCACAGAGATTACCCCAAACCAATGATCGAATGTTGATAGAATCTTATGGTTAGTAAGCATTAGAAAATGGTGGAATAAATGTATCGAATTAAATCGGGATTTGGTTGAAAAGTACGAAAATTAATGTGTAGGCACTCTCATTTCAATCCATTCTTTTGTTGTAGTTCATTTATGTTATCAATATTGGTTATTATTGATTATTGAATATTGATTACTATTTGTTGTAAAGATGTACATTCAATTTCTTTGGCAAATAACTGCAGTGTTCTGATGGACATAACTATCTCCTATACTATGGAGTTACGTTTGGAAGAAACATAATTTGACGCCATTTTGAATAACTGCTGTTTACAAACTCGACTGCTAACGACCTGAAAGAGCATTTTGAAGGATATTATTAACAAGATTGTGATTTATATGACGACTATTCTAAATAGTTTTAGAGAGGTGGCCCGCTTTCAAATGGGCCACTCTGTATGTGCCAAGTTCCAACAGAATCGGTTAACAGATGAAAAATTAATAATCCTCTATTTTTCTACCCTTAGAGGTGGATTATTCCTTCTCAAATCCGAAAATAACCAACTCTCAAGTATACTATGTCCGTTAAAAAAATAATCATCTAAATCGGATAACCCAGTACAAAGTTATGAGTGGTAGAATTGGCTCTCTTCCTCGGCAACCTGCTTTTTGATCATTTCCATTATCAGCCATCTCGTCGTAGGGTGTATTTTTCGTATTCACCATTAATTGTTATCGATAGTCAGAAAAAATCCTCATTTCTGACACCAACTGTTACGAAATTCGGTCCAATTATTAAAAATACCCGAATAAATTACACAATAATGCACTCTGACAATAAAATACTCAATCACAGTTTACTACTAAAATGTACCACGTGCCGCACTGCACTAAATGAACATTCACCTTGAACTCGTTAATATAAATTACTACTTATTGTCCGGCGGTACGCTCGATCTTATATATCCTCGTTCTCAGCATTCAAAATTTTCGAGCGGTTCGTGGAAACATCGAGATCATTCGGTGTTTGTGATTGTGAATCCCTAACAGTTACATTGTCTGTGATAAACAACCGTATAAATACGCAGGGGCGCACTGTACTAATTTTCGTAACATTATCTTGCTTCTTCAATGTTTTTCTATCAACTACGGTTTTTTTTACCCATATTGACGTTGATATATGGTTCTTTTATTTCGAATATAACCATTGATATATTTGCATAGAAGAATTCTTGTGAATCTGACAAATTTTCATATTTAAAAAAAATTGTTTACATTGATTTTTTTCTTTTACAGGTATCACACAGTGTCGGCAGCTTCTCATGTCAGTTGATGAATCGGAGTCCTTTATCCGCCGAGGAGATATATATGCTCTCATGATTCAACATCATGTTAAATCTGGAAATTTTTCCGAAGCAAAGCAATTATGTTCCGAGTTAAGACAAGAGTTGGGGAAAATAAATATGCCTGTCACCTATTATTTGAATGGAAACATTGTAGAAGAAATCGCAAAAGGTTTGGGGATCCCAATTGATCTAATAGTTCCTGTTACCCCCAAATCATCTGACAATGTACAAGAAAATGACACTGAAATAGTTGAAGAAGTTTATGGAGAGTAGATTGAGGTCAATCAAGCATTCAGATAATTTAAGATGTATCTGTCTCATTGTTTACGTGTTTTATTTTTTATTTTTGAGAAAAAGGTGTTTGCAATCTTTGTTAAATGATTAGGATATTTGATTTGTAACCACCATCTGTATTAGTACAGTGACCGTTCGACCTCAATGTGCCGTCAGTAACTGTTGAAAACCAATCATACAAGCACCAAATCTTTCAATTACACATTAACATATTAACTTGAAGAATTGAATAATAATCTGATTTTTGGTAACTGGGATTTTTTAATAGTACAAATGTTAATCAAATATACTATGATTCCATGGATCAAATTATGGATGTCTACTCCAATGTGACAAGTGTATGCCACTGTGACTAATGAACAGTGAGAGTTGTTAGAAGCGGAGTTCGACCTCAATGTGCTGTAGTAACTGTTGAAAACCAATCATACAAGCACCAAATCTTTCAATTACACATTAACATATCAACTTGAAGAATTGAATAATAATCTGATTTTTGGTAACTGGGATTTTTTAATAGTACAAATGTTAATCAAATATACTATGATTCCATGGATCAAATTATGGATGTCTACTCCAATGTGACAAGTGTATGCCACTGTGACTAATGAACAGTGAGAGTTGTTAGAAGCGGAGTTCTGCGCAATGGCAGAACAAACGCATGTCATCAATATCAAGATAGACTTGTCGGCAATGAGAAAAATCAGAGCAATAAAACGTTATAATTGCAGTTTCAAGTAGTGATATTACAAAAATTCATACAAAGAGCATATAGTACATTCCACTTGGTTCAATCGAATCAGATAAGTTAGTGTGTGTATGAAGAAAAACAATCAATCAACAAGGAAGCAGTGTGTTAGTTCACTACAAGGATCGTGATTCATCCAGTCAAGTTAGAAGTTCTAGTTGATGTTGTTCACAATAAAACCCTTCAATTGAGCGTTTCCTGTGAGTTCGTTCTATTTATAGAAATCCTTGTCCAAATTCCTTTATTCAAATAGATTCAATTCAGCAGAAGTCAAGACTAATCACTTAATTTGACCGTAGTCAAACAAAAGGTAGGACCAAACATGATTTTGGGTTATTATACCTGTCCAATATCAATAATAACATTTACAATCAACTGAATTTTTGATTAAAAAAAATAAAACCTATTTTTGATGACTTTTCAGATATTTAAATAAGAATAGAACATTTATATTTAGAAAATATAGATCAAAAGTAAAAAATCGTGAAGAATTCGAAAATATTTATTATTAATTAGTCACTGAGATGACTAATACAATCAATCTGTTTGCCAATAAATCCACTTCTATCAATAAGAATATCAGTCCTCAGGTATGCAATACACATGTGAAATCGCCTACCTTAAGGTGGTTGGAATTCACTCATTCATACAGTCAAAATATTTAATATTGAGAAATTTTAATAATCAAAATCTTCACGAGAAGGGGATGTTAGCAAAATAATTAAATCAATCGAAGCCTCAACAGCTAATCGTCAAATCACATGGCAATTACTCCTTGATCGATTTGAGAATGAGCGCCTAATAATTCACAGTCATGTAAAAACTATGTAATAGAATCGCTCAATGATCTGAGAAATCTAATTGACATTGCGAATACGCATCTTGATCATTACAAACTCCAGCCAGTTGACCGAGTGGGAAAATCTGATAACAAGTAAATTAGTTTCAATCACTCCAGGAGAATGGGAATTTTATAAATTACCACACGAATTTCCAACCTATTATTAAATACTTTATAAATGAGGCGAGTTGGTGGAAAAATTAGATAAGATAAGATATTTATTGACCTTCAGATAATTACAAAAATGTTTATGATACAAGTTCACAACATAATTGTGTAGGTATGTCAAAACAAAGAAAAGAAAAAATATAGGTAGTAAAATATGTACAGATATAACAATACAGTTTCCGATCCTAGAAGTAGTGTATATACATACATAATATATAAATATATATATATATACAGATTTAACCCACGTTGTCAGACCAATAATATATATATATATATATTACAATTATCAGACCACCACAGACCCACTAGAAATATTCATGATTTCAACAAACATTTTGGTGTTCTACATTTATTACAATCCCCAAAAATAACTGGAACTGAGAGGGGAAAAAAAAAGTGAAAAAAAATATAATTGTATAGTTTATGTCACGTTCACAAGCCCATTATATTTTACCGCGTTCCCAAGCCATTACATACAATTTCTGACATTTAATCCACGTTCACAGACCCGGCAGTGTTGCCGCTCTTTTCGCAATATATTATGATCAAATTGCGCGGAAGAATGTTTCATTTTCACAACACAAACACGCGAGAAAAATTAACTAGCCAATAATTTTCATTCAATTTTGTTCACTTGACTTAGGATATTTAATGATTTTTACAAGCTTTTATTCAGTTTCATTTGTTAGTTAGTTCGTTCGTTTGTTAGTTTGGTTCAAATCTCGTAGGTGAATTTTGACCGACCTAGCAGATGTTCATAATTCCGGGGGCAATGCATTATGGAATTTTTGTTAGAGAAAAAAACAAAATGGCGACTTCAAGATAGCGGACGAAATTTGTAATTATGGTCCTATTTGATTCAAAATTGGGATGTGGGGATATTCGGGGTCGGAGATTATAAAATGTTTGTCAAAATTCATGAGATGACGGCTCCCATATAGCGGACGAGTTTTGTGATTATGGTCCGATTCGATTCAAAATTGGTATGTGGGGGTTCTTGGGGTCGGATATTATGAAAATTTTTGTCGAAATTCATAAATTCAAGATGGCGGCCCCAAGATGAAGGACGAGTTTTGTGATTATGGTCCGATTCGATTCAAAATTGGTATGCAAGGATTTTTGGGGTCGGATATTATGAATTTTTGTCATAACTCATAAACTCAAGATAGCGCCCCAAGATAGAGGACGAATCAAAATTGGTATGTGGGAGTTTTCAGGTTCGAAGATTATGAATTTTTTGTCAAAATCCATTAATTCAAGATAGCAACTTCAGAATGGTGAAAGAGATTCGTGATTATGGTCAGATTCTATTCAAAATTGATGTGTGGGAGTTTCTGTTGTCAGAGATCATGATTTCTTTCAGCTCAAAACTCACAGGGAAGAGACCTTGTAATAATGATGCTCTATTAGAAATGAACAGATCAAGGCAAACTAACTAAGAAGCAAAAAATTAAATATTCAATTAAAAACCTTTTTATAGCCAAGATTTCGTTCAAGCCGTGTGATAAAAGTGTATAAAATAAGTTTAAGTCATCGCTGATTATAATACGATTACTTTTTGTTGAATTATTCAGTTTCAAAAAGCTTGTCACGTGAATTGTAATGAAATTAATACTTCAAAGAATTGTTACTTACCAAACAATGAAATTGAAATTAATTGGTACCTACTTTTATGAATATTTGTAGGAGTTATATACCTTGAGAAGTTCTTACTTACCAACCAATCACTGCCCAATCAAATTATTTGGTACCTATTTTCCTGACAAGCTTTTTAAAACTAAATAATAAAAAAATAATAATCAAATCATTGTCAGCGATGACTCAAACTTATTTTATACGTTTTAGTACACGGCCTAAATAAAAGCTTGTCTTCGAAAAGGTTTTTCATCAGTTATTATCAACTTAGTTCCTCTGTATGTCAGTTTAATTGTGAATGGCATTCGATAGTACATCATCCAACTCTGGTAACGAAACATGGAAATATTGGTGTATATGGCAATGTATTGAGGCTTCTCAACTCTTATATTTCTAACAGATACCAAATATTGCCTTGAATAACTCTCAATCGCATGAAACAGTAATTACCTCAGGTGTACCACATGGATCACACCTAGGTCCCTTACTACTCAGTATTTTTCTAAGTATCATAGAAAAATGTTTAATTGCATCTAAAATATTGTCATACGTGGATGATCAAAAAATTCACAAAGGAATCAAAGACAACGTGGACTACTTAGACCTTCAGAATGATCTAAATCGTTTTTCAAAATACTTCACAACCAATAGGCTCGTTCTCAATATATAGAAATGTTCCCGAATTATCTTATCGAAGTGTTCACAACTCCTTTGACAACAAATCTTTATATAAATAACAGATACTATAATCCGAAGATCAAGAAAGGGACCTATGGGTCATCCTGGATAAAAAACAATCCGTTGGAAAGCCATGTTGAGGTTATCGTTAGGTAGGCATTGAAAGCTGTCGGATTCAGCCTGAGAAATACCAAATAATTTAAAGTCATCTCTATGTTATAACAATGTTGTTATTGTCAAAAATCTAAACTACATTTTTGCCATCGGCATTTCAAATGTTATGATGAGAACCTCAGATTTAATAAACTTGTACGAATATTTATCCGGAGGAAATTTTCCAAAATACTTTTTGTTTACGCTTACCAATCTCTGAGTATTCAATTAATTGAAGTCCCTACATAACAAGCGATAGACTAATTTTCCACATGAAAACTTCTAATAGCAATTACTACAATAACTCTCTTTTGATGAGATCGATGAATTCTTTTAATTTCGTATGTAATACCCACTTGAACATTTTTACTATCCTACCAATATATTCCAAAAGCATCTTAAAACTGTTCTGCGTTCAATTTATAATTTTCTATTAGAATAGATCACGAAATTGTTATCGATATGTATTATGGTAAAACACTTTCTTTCTTTCTTTACTCCTTTTTTTACGTATAACTATTAGTAACAGAATTTTTCTGTTTTAGTTCATGGGATTCATTTTTAACCGACGAAAAACAAGGAGGAGGTACTCTAGTCGACGCGTATATATTTTTTTATGTATGACCACTCATAACTTTTTGCACAATGGTCCGACTTTGATGATTTTTATTTTGATGGACATGGTATGATTCGGATGTTGTAAGTTGATCCGATATCACTATGAAATCCTTCGTCTAGGAAATATTCAGATGATTCTTTTTATAGTAGAGGGTATGCTTGTAAGTTGATCCCATATCAATTTGAAATCACACTTCTAAGGGTAGAAAAATAGGGGATGAGTTATTGAGTCTACACCTGTGAACCGATTCAGTTGAAACTTAGCACATATTATGTTGTTCTGATGACAACAAAATAGAGTACCGGAATTAATCTGATGGTGGAGATGAAAGACCTTACAGAGATCTCTTCAACGGTTCACAGTAGCTACCTCGTGTTTGGGGTAATATGTACATATATAATTACATGTCCTGACTAACTGACTCACTGATTAACTGTTATACGATCAACGCCTAGATCAAACCACTGGACATAAGTGCTGAAATTTTGACAGCATTTTTTTTTCATATTTCATCTTTAGAGGGGTGAAATGGTGGGTGAGAAGGGGGGTGAAAGTGAAAGTAAAGTTGGTTTTGAAATTAGAGTCATGGAAATTAGTATTTGGGCCCTTCTTCACAAATTAAGATAAATGTGTTTCAAAATTTTTGAAAATTCAACCCTAAAGTCTGTATAGTTAGTTTCAACCCTAAAGTCTGTATAGTAAGTCTGTATAGTTAGTCTGTATAGTTAGTGAGGATCATGAAATTTGTTATTTGGGTGTGAAAAGGAAGGTTAAATTGGTATTGGAAGTTTGTATGCGAATTCCGTTGATTTTCTAGTTGGGGTCATAAAAAATTATATTTGAAGTCTTTGTGACGAATAGAAGAAATATATATTTCAGTGTTTTTAGAAATTCAACCCCTGAAAGGGTGGAATGGAAGGTGAAAATTTGCATAATGGTTCTGTTAGTTTTCGAATTAGGGTCATTAAAATTGTTATTTGAGGACTTTGTAAGGGATAAATAAATACATGTGTCACTGTTTCTATAAATGCATTTCCTGCGAGGGAGAAGTCAAGATGAAATTAAGGACAGTCAAGAAGAAATAGACACAAGGGGAGAAACAGGCAAAAAAATAAATAAATCTGAAAATACTAGAAAAAAAGTATGTAGACGGGTAAAATGAAAGCTCGGTCAGAAAAAAATTGGTTTAGAGAAATTCAAAAAACATATAGGGAAGATGATCGCTCAAAAACGAATGAATGCCTCGAATTCATCAATCATAATCCTAATGATTTTCAGGAGAAAAATTGGATCAGGATTAAAACCCTAGTATTCAATACCTACCGTAACAAATGAATTTGGAAATGTAGGTTATAGTTTTCTTCACTAATTCAAGGGACTTTTTTACTTTCAACAATTTTATACGAGTGCAAATATTTGGTTTTTAATAACAACATGTTTTAATAATTTGTGAATTACTTGTGTAGTACCCTTACAAATATTTTAGATTTTCCGAGTGATGTTAGTGGAAACTTTTCCAAAACAATTCGGGAAATTTTCCTCGGATTATTTTTCATTTTTTTTTTTTTTTCGATTATTGAATTTACCGCTATTTTTTATCTCATGCGTCATTCAACATGAAACATGATTTAACTCTCCTTTGATTCCATATGCATGAAGAATGTAAATGAGAAAATAACCACCATCATCCAAATCATCATGAAAATGAAACAAAATATACGAGCTTTCATACAAATGCATAAAAAAATTATAATTTCCTTTATTCAAAACCTAACCGCACAATATTCCCAAATTGAAATCTAAAGAATCAGCCTTGCAGTACAAGCTTTTGAATCTGTTATTCACAGAATAACATATGTGACACTTTTGAAAAAAAAAATTTGCATGGTAGTTCAACATAATTTTTTTTCTATTCATTTTTATTCGATTCTTTGCAGTCATTAATAAAATCCGTCATCTTGAATTCTTAAGCTTTAACAAAAAAATCATCTTTGTTTTCAACAACCCCTAGATGCCAATTTTGAAAAGAAATGGACCATGAATCACACATTTTTGGGCCATAAATCACACCACCATTTTGGAGGCGCCATCTTGATAATTTTGCATACAAATTGTCATAATACATGGTCACTCAAATGGAGAGCACCTGGGAATTCAGAGTCGATTTGAAATGGGAAAAATTCCAATTGCAACATTTGAACCTGATAGACAGCAAATACAGAGTGCAACTATATATTCTGGTTGGATTCGTGTCTTTCCTTCATGTAATAATAATAATAATGAGACTTTCAGCCCAATGAAATTTGTTCCAAAATCAAGTGATTAAAAAAAAATATTCGAACGCACCAAAAAGGAAAAAATAAGTTTTTCAAATGTGTGACGTGGGTTAATCTGTGTGTAACAGATTGAAAAGCTTGTCGCGCAGGAATACCAATTTTTTATTATCTATCTGAAAACATTGCGCGGCGAGCTTTTAAATCTGTTATTTTTCCTTTTCAGTGCATTAGAATAAAAGCTTGTCATTGAAAAATATTTTCAATAATATTTATTCAATTCTTTTTAGTCATTAAATCCGTCATCTTGAATTATCGAATTTTAACGAAAAATTATATTATCCGACCTTAGATACCATTTATAGATAAAATTGTCCAATAAATCACAGCACTCCTCCGCCATCTTCAATTGATAAATTTGGACAAAAAATCCATAATCTTCGACCTCAAAAATCCCCACACATCAATTTTGAATAGAATCAGAACATGATAAAAAAACTCGAATTTATGAATTTTGACAAAAAAATTATAATCACCGACCACAAAAACCCTCACACCAATTTTGAATGAAATCGGACCTCAACAACAAAACTCGTTCGCAATTTTTTTTTAATTCTTGACCCCAAAAATTCTCACACCAATTTTGAATAGAATCGGACCATATCACAAAACTCTTCCGTCACCTCCGATACCAAGGAACCCCACATACCAATTATCAAAAGAATCGGACCATAATCACAAAACTCGTACGCCATCTTGGAGCCGTCATATTGAATTTATGAACTTTGTCAAAATAATCATGATCTCCGATCCCAAGAACTCCCACATTCCAATTTTTATTAGAATCAGACCATCATCACATAATTTGCCCAACATTTTGGAGCCGCCATTCTGTTTTTCCGCTAACAAAAATTTAATAATGCATTGTCACCGGAATTATGAAAAACTGCAAAATTTCAAGTTAATCAAACGACTAGAAGTGGGTCAAAATTCACTAACAAGTTTTGAACAGGTATATGAACAAAGCAAGTTGAATAAAAGCTTTTCAAAAGCTGAACTTTCAAAATATCCATTTCAAATAAGTGTTTGTTGCTCAATGTTTATTTGTAGGAAAATCTTCAGGAATATAGTGAACAGAGCTGTCAACAAATTAGTCTTTCAAATATAATTTTCCGTGAAATAAAGGTATCCTCAAATAATCAAAAATTACAATATATCGACAATAGGGTTCAAACTTGCTGCTGAAACTTCGTCAACACATAAACGGCGCTGCTGCCAAATTTCGGGTTGGTATTCGTCGGTAAAATGCATGGCATTATATACCATATGCTTCCCCAGCGGAAGCGCCGCCTACACGCTCAGTGATGGAACTAAATCAGTATAAAAAACTTCATTTCACCGCTTATCCGAACCCGGCCATTATTTCGTCCCGTGTGCGTCCCAACCCTCCTAGACAGTTTTACATAGCAAAACCTTGTCAAGCCCGAAGCCGGGTCTGAGTTCGTAGGATTTGGTCTGGGTTCGTGGGCAGTATGTACCGAAACGGGTCTGAATGAACGCAAATATAAATATATATATATATATATTAGAAATAAAACTAGGCTATTAATAAAGCCCTAAGACTGAGTAGGAAATTATACATGGGAGAAGACATCTTCAATAATATAAAGTGGAATCACTGCTCGCAAAGTGATTTTTTCACGTGGTGTTTTAATTTTTCTATTTTGAAAGACTTCCACTCCGCCGTTATAAGGTTGTACAGTTCAATTGGTAGATAGTCCCGTGACCTGTTCTCTTTATTTATTTTTTTATTTTTTATTGTGATTTGATATTTATTAAATGAGATTTTACATTTATTCTTACATTACATTATATAGATTACAACATGGTATAAATAAGTAGTAATATTCTGATTTACATTTTTCCAGTTGCACCTAGGTGTGAGACACCTGTGTGTGCATATAATTAAATAACATATATAGGTATTTGTAAATTGGAAAACAAATCCAAAGATAAGAAATACAATTATAAATTATGAACTACAAATTATAAATCATAAATCGGGATCCCAGTTTAGTCAGGGGTAGTAATATTATTATAGGAGACTTGAAAACATATTGAGATTTTGAGGGATATAGTGTTTACATGTATTTGAAAAAGTAGTAGGTGGAATGATTTTGGTGCTATTCTTGTAGCAAATCTTTGACTTGCATGATGTTTGCAAAATGGAACAGTTAATTGATTATTTGCTCTTGTTCTCGTGTTGTAACAGTGATTTACATATTTTCTTAGTACTGTGGCTTTGTGAATGTATAAGCAATTGGCATGGAAATATAGAGATCTTACATTAAGTGTGTTATCATTATATAATAAGTTTGTTGGGAACATTCTATTTTTTTGTAGGATGACCCTCAGTATATATTTCTGTACCACATTCAAAGGACACAACGCATTGCAATAGAGACCTCCCCTTATTAGGATTCCATATCTAATTATAGACTCCACCAATGCCTTGTATACTGACATTAATAATGTTCTGTTCATTATTTTCCTGAGTTGATAAAATTTATGTATAAGTCTTCTTGTACGGTTGGTTAACTGTGTAACATGTTCTGCCCACTTCAGATTTTTATCTATGGTAACACCTAAATATTTTGTACTGTGAGATTCATTGATTTTGACATTTGATCCATTGATGATTGAAAGAGAGGTGAATTCAGGTCTATTAATGTTTGTCAATGAGAAGGCAATATATGTGGTCTTTTTTATATTTAAAGATAATTTGTTATAGTCTAGCCAGTTTTTTTTGTGTGAACCATACCATAGTACACGGTTTTCCGTACATCAATTGATAGTATTTCTCTGAGATTTCTCAATAGAAATTGACTTTTGGACACCTTTTTTGGCAATTCCTGGATGTGTTCTTTCCAGTTTAGGTCGGTATTTATGACCTTTTTCATTCAGGGACCCCAGTAGTCCGTCCATGACCAGATTCCACAGGACTGGAAAAAGAACTCTCCCCTGTGGGCATCCTCTGGCCGCCCGGGACACTACAGCTTCATCCATCAGGGTTATAGGTATCATCCTGTTTCTTAGCATTGAGTCAATCCAGGCCACGCAAGGTTCCTCGATTCCTCTCCGTCTATATCTAGAAAGGCCGCCGTCTTCCAGCGTGTTTTCCACTTTTTCTACCAGTTTGTGGAGTGCTGTTTCTGTTGAGCAGCCGGTCCTGTATCCATATTGTTCTCGATGCAGTGCTCTTTCTACCAGTGCGCCGTCCCTTATATGCCTATCTACCAGCTTCTCCAGGGTCTTCAGTCCAAAGGTCTTAGGGACTTCGCCCTTTCCTGTCCAGTTTTCCCAGGTTTTGGTATGAAAATTACCATAATGTTCCTCCATGGCTTTGATGTGGATCCAGGCTGCCTCTTAGTATTTCACAGAACCTTCTGTGAAGTATTCCCGTTCCCTTCTGCAGCAGTACTGGGTGAATCCCGTCCGGTCCCGGTGATTTGAATGGTTCGAATGAGCTTATTGCGCACTGTACTTTGTCATAGGTTACTACCTTTTTCGCTAAAGTCCAACATCTTCTGGAACCCTTTTCAGAGCCTCTGGTCTTAGTATTTGAGCCCCAGGAAAGTGAACCCTAATGAGTTCCTTCATGGTTTCTTCTCCTGTAGTAGGTACTCTCCTTGTTCATGTTTAAGGGAGTGAGTGCTCTTGAGTGATTTCTATCTCCTCACAGTATCTCCTCCAAGAGTCTCTCTTGGCTTCATTTAGTGCCTTCTTGTAGCTGGTCAAGGCGTTCTTGTAGTCATCCCACCTTCCAGTTTTCTTGGCGCTGTTGAATTTTTTCCATGTTTGGCTCCTTAATCTTGCAAGTTCTGTATTCCTCGTGATGATTGCGTCATTGAGTTGCTTTACTGCCATCTCATTCTGTTTTCCTTGGATTCCGATAAGTTTCTGTAATGGTGTTGCTCTTTATTTTGAAGTTTATGTATCTGTGGTTGGAGCAAATTTCCTCTTCAGACACATGCCATTCCGTAACAAAATTACTCACAAAGGTGGAGGCTATTGTTACGTCAAGTACCTCTCTTCTGTTTTTTATAATGAAGGTTGGTTTGTTGCCTAAGTTCTGTATATCTAGTTCGTTTGCCGATTACCACCCGCAGTCTTTTTTGCATCAGCTCCTTCACAGTCTTCTTGGGAGGTGGTTCAGGATCATCCAAAGGGAAATAGGCCGATGCAAGAATTACCTCCCACGACGCATTTTCTTTCCTGATCATTAGCTTCATTGCTGTCTAGTCTTTTGAAAACAGCCTCGTTAAAGGCAGTATATTGATATTTTTATAAGTATACAGGTCCGAAGGGCCTCAGTGGATCTGCTATATACTAGCTCTCCAGTCACCCCTCCCAGACCTTTGATTTCACCCTGTCGAGTCCATGGTTCTGGAATGCCACCTCAAAGTCCCTTGCTCCCTGATGGGGTCCCGTAGAGTGCCTCCAAAATTGCATCTGCTTGTTCCTGGTTCAACTGAACATCCGGATGGCGTCTGTCTATCACCGCCAGCCGGATTCCTCTGGCCACTTCGCTGTAGGTGCGAGTCGACATTTTCATGTTTCTGGGCTTCTTCAGTTCTGTGGCTTGTGGAGGGGTCTGGGAGTCAGATCGGGGTCTCCTTTTGTTTATCCCCCATCTGGAGCTCCATCCGCCTCCTTGTTTTTTTCCTGCTTTGCAGGTTTTGGTTTTGTCGCCGTCCATGTCCCGGCTGCCATTTTTCTCGCTGGAAGCTTTCGCCTCTGAGCTCCTGAGAGTTTTCTTTCCTCGAGGTCTATGTTTTTGATGCCCTCGGTTATGCTACCAGTAGCCTTGTTGACTAGGGAACGTCAGGCCTTGCTACTAGGGAACCAACACAACTAGTGCAACTCAAACATTACCAATGAATGTCATCCTGAATCCCAGGATAGAAATATCTGCAATAAGACAGAAATCTGTAACATTCTTAATAGCCAGCCATAATTTCATTGAAAATTAAAAATGTCTTGATTTGTTGAAAATATAAACAGGATGTTCATAAAATCAGATGTGGAATCATCTGCGACTGAAAGATAAACTTTAGTCACTATCTTCCATCGTCAAGATAACCTCTTGTGGGGTATTCATGTTGAAAAGGGAAACATTCTCAATTGAATATTGATAGAAAGATTTTTTTGTGAATTGAAAAATCCACGATTAAAATGAAGTTATTTTTTGTGAATGTCTAACAGAAAACAACTACTTCCCCGGCTAAAGCCACGCTGGACATTGAACTACATCTGATAGATATTCTGAAAAAGCCCTAACTCAAAAGATAAAATCTGAAATTGAAAATTTGCATTTTCATTCAGATAGTTATTTGATTTTATATTCCAGTCTTAATTGAGAACTCATAAAGATGAATGAGGCAAAGAAGAATGTTTTCCAAAAGAGAGTACTCACCAGAAATCATTCGTAACATTGACGCAGGAGAGACATCGCATTCACTAGGTCTTCAATACATTTTTGTCGACGAAAATCTATTTCACGCTTCCACGATCATCAGGAAGACCGGAAGAAATGGAAAACACATTTTCAAGAAGCAATCTCACTTTGCAAAGATGGAAAAAGTGACTACAAAAATCTATACGATAGGTGTATGTTGATCGCATATCCATAAAAAAATTACTACTTCCCTGGCTAATGCCTCGACGGATGTTGAATGACATCCGGTGTTGAGATAGCGTTAGCTCAGTTCTGCTAATTCCATCCCAGCAAATGCTTTGAAATTGGATTGATATTGGTTATTACAGTCAGGTAACGCAGACATTAGTTATTGTCTGCTTGACCCACCCTGTACTGATGAGGGGCAAATACCCTGAAACCGGTCTGCAAGTGGTCAGCCTGAGTGAAGTGGTTAATATTGATCCATTTTGCAACAAACATTTGCAAAATGGATCAAATGTTTTTTTATGGATATGCGACCAACATGCACCTATCATTTAGGTTTTTGTAGTCAGCTGTCTTGAAGAATAAGACATTTTTCATTTCAATGAAATTATGGCTGGCTATCAAGAATGTTACAGATTTTGTCTTACTGCAGATACTTTCTAATCATTATTTAGGAAAGAGTCCATCAGGAATGCCCACCAGAAATTTTTAAATACTTCAAATCTACTACAATCTCCTCGAGATGTTATATAACACTTTAAGTTTATCTTTGATAGCGGCAGATTTATGTACGATTCCAACCGCAAGTAATAGAAGTTTGATAGTGCTGACTTTTTTCATAGGAAATAATTCTCTAAATAGCTTGCTTCTTTGATGTATATTATTCGCACAAAAATTGTGTTTGTTTTTTCAACACAATAAAAAAGGCAATCTCTCAAATCAAACAATCAGGTCTACCTTCCTAAAATTACCTATAATTATCAATAATTTCAAACGTGTGCAATATATCACCAATCATCTCCATAACTACTTGAAATATGTTATGAATCGTATCGCGCTGGCCGGTTATAAAATTCCGAGTCAATCAGATTTTTCAGACTTATTGTAGTAATGTTATTATCACTAAAATTAACATTGAAATCTCCTGTTAGAACAATTTTTGCGAGATTTGGTAAGCCACTCAAAATTATTTCGAGAATATCCAAAAATTCTGTCATACAAGAAGAGGGCAAACAATAAATTCATAGAATGTATAGATTGAGTTTTTTAGAAAATACCATTAATAACAGTTCAAAACATATTTCAGAAATTTGATTATAAAATTTTTCAATTCTTTAAAATGAGTTATTTTCAAGAAAGCTTGATTTAGCAACTATGAGAGTACCACCATGTATTGAATTAGATCTACAATAGAGATAATTTCATAATTGGGTATATAGAACAATTTGTTAGTTTTGAGCCAATGTTCAGTGAGGAGGACAATGTCGGGAGAATTTACTTGTTCCAAGAATAAAAATAATTCATCTGCTTTGTGTCTTAGAGACTGAATGTTCAGCAGCAGAACTGATAGATCATAATCATTTAGGTTTGGCTTGTTTGATTGTGGACTGGGGATCAAAAATGTGGATGTGTTTCCATTAATTCCAGATTTTTTTGTGTTATTTGTATAATTATTATCCAAGATATTCGTTACGATATCTTTTGCTAAAACAATTTGGCTGATTAAAGTCACCACACCATCAGCCCCCACTGAGGAATCTACACAAGGCGAGACATTTAAACGGGAAGAAAAGAAACTCCAGGCCACTCCAAAACGATTTCAATTTCAAAAACCATCAGCCAGACCCCCATACAGACCCAAAACTCGATCAGTCAGATCATAAAAATGCAGTGAAAACGACTAAAATTCACCAAAAGTCAGGAAAAAACATCAAATCCAAGGGAAATATCCAAAAACTCTATTGAAACTTCAGACACTCAGTGATGACAAGAACCCTCACTAGAAATACCAATGAATCAGTACAACTCCCTTGGGAAACAAGCAGCAAAGAAAGGTATACCGAAACTATCGCCGTTTTCTTCTTTTTTTCCAAGACATTTTAAATAATGAATATATAGTTTTAAGGCTTTTACAAATTTTATATATTATTGTTTCCGCTATGGATAACTATATCAGAAATTTCCAATGCAATGGAATTCACACTGAAACTGTTAATGATTCAGAACAATGCAGTCAAATCCTGTCAGTAAATGAAAGAAATGCAAACTTCAAAATGATGCACAATAACATTAGAAGTATACACAGAAACTTTGAGGAAATGAAAGTATTCCTGAGTCAACAAAGCAGTACATTTGACTGTATCATTTTCACTGAGACATACCAAATTGAAAACGTTGATCTATATAAACTGGTAGGATATGATATTATTTATAATGAAGCTAACCTTAACAAAAATGATGGCACTATTATATACTTGAAGAGTTCTCTTCCGTACAACTCATCCATTTTTAAATTAGGTGACGTCACAGTCACAAAACTAGAGATCCACATCTAATGCAAAATCATTCATGTGATGGCACTATATAGATCGCCATCAGTAGATCCATTCAGATTCAATATGCATTTGCAAGAGTTTCTTGAATCAAAAAATAAAGAATATGATTATGAAATAATTGTGGGGGATATAAATATTGACATACTCAAAAAAGTTGATTACGCCACAGAGTACTTGAATATTCTCAATCAGTTTGGATATGAATCCACGATAAACAATTATACCCGTATCCAAGATGACACAAAATCATGCTTAAACCATATTTTCCTAAAAACAAAAACCGACCTTGAATACACCCTACCACTAGTGGTGCTTACTGATATAACAGACCATTTTGCGATAGTTCTACAAATTATTGTCCCAAACAGAAATTGTAAATCAGAAAATAACCAAAATAAAATTTCCTACATAAACTACAAAAAGTTGAAACAAACTATGAACGATACAGATTGGGGTTGCGTTTATGAACAAAACACGGTTGAAGATAGTGCAAACTCATCCAAATAAGAAAAGCTGAATACTACAGGAAACTAATAATCTATGATAAAAATAATCAACTTGGCATTTGGAAAGCAATAAATACATTGCAATCAAAATCTTCCAACAAAACGACTATTATCATGATAAAAAACAACAAAAACGAACTTATAACAAACCCACTGGATGTATCAAAAGAATTCAATGAAAACTTCATTAACATGGGCGAAAACCTCGCAGAAAAGATAACTCCAGATGTAAATTATTAAACACCAAGGAAACGCGTAACACATTCTCTATATCTCTCGCACACAAATGAAAAAGAAATAAAAGAAGTGAATAAAAATCTAAAAAATAAGAAAGCAACCGGTTATGATTATATTAAGGCAGAAACACTAAAACAAATTTTACATTTCATTGCAGAACCACTGACATTTCTCATTAATCTTATAATCGATACTGGAAAGTCCCGTCAATCTTCAAAATTACAGTGGTAAAACCAATATACAAAAAAGGTGATAAATTAGCTACAACAAACTACCGACCTATATCCTTAATATCCAGTTTTGCCAAAATATTCGAGAAAATCATCAAACAAAGAGTCTGGTGTTATCTAAAAAAGTATAAAATCATATCTGAAAAGCAATATGGATTCCAAGAAGGTATCTCAACCCAAGACTCAATAGCACGACTGATGGAAAAAATCTATTGTGACCTGGATGCGAAGGCTTTCGATACAGTGAGTTTTTCGCTTCTAATCAAATCCTTAGAGGATATTGGAGTACGGGGCTTACAACTAGATCTATTTCGGAACTATCTAGAAAACCGACTACAAATCGTGAACATAAATGGAACCTTCAGCACTCCAGGAACTTTAAAATACGGAGTACTGCAGGGAACCGTTCTGGGTCCCTTGCTATTCATACTATACGTGAATAAGCTATTTCTTCTGGATACAGCTGGAGAAATTATCACCTTCGCAGACGATACGGTCATATATTATAACCATGTGGATTGGGACAAGATTAAAATTAAAGTTGAAAAAGATTTTCTTCAAATTGAAAAATGGTTCAAAAATCAATTGCTCACCATAAATTTCCAAAAAACTTTTTTTATACCTTTCAGCTCATATAAAAAAAACTTACCACATTTTAAAAAACTACAAATCGTGGTCAATCACAAAACTATCGAGATAAACTCAGCCACGAGCGTAAAATACTTAGGTATTCATATTGACAGCCACTTAAAGTGGGATACCCATATAGAATATATCATGAAAAAACTACGATCGTTAATCTATTTATTCTATAAATCCAGAAATTTTCTCCATCAAAATGACCAAATTACCCTGTATAATGCCTTGGTACTACCACACCTCAGTTATGGAATAATTGCATGGGGTGGAATACTGAAAACTCATCTACTTCCGCTAGAAAATATACTCAAGCGTTTTTACATAATTATTCTAAGAAAACCCCATACATATTCTTCGGAAAAATTACTCCAGGAAATTAAGCTCTTTAATCCAAGACAAATATATTTCTATAATGCTGCCAACCACCTATACAAAAATAAATACACTCTAGAAACCGCTCACAACTCCAGATACGACACCAGATCAAAAACCCTTTTTTCTGTTCCACACATGAATAAAACTGTTGGACAAAGAAGTTTAAATTACTTAGGCCCCAAAATTATAAACTCGCTTAGTTCGAAATTATAAATATACATTCCACAAAAAAATTCAAAATACTCCTAAAAAATTCGTATCAGGAAATAAAACAATAGAAAAAATTATAGACCCCAAAAATAACTGAAAACAAAATATTTATATCCCAAACTTTTATACTTTTATATTTTAGATTATGTTTAATATTTTTAACAAAATTTTCCATTTTACATCCTATACTGTGTATACGTCTATATTTTTTGTCATTTTACTTTTCGTACCATTTTATATTTTATATAGCTTGTACCTTATACTTATATTATCAACATTTACATTTATATATATTTTTTTTATCGCACACAGTGACTAGTGCTTATCCCTTATAAGTGCTCGACCCTCGCGAATATATTCCAACGTTAAATTGTAAACATAGGAACTTGTGAGCCTTGTTCAATAAACGTTATTATTATTATTATTATTATTATTATTATTATTATAAAGAGTTATTGATATTTGTATCCATAAAGGAAATATGTCTAGCCTGGTTGAGGTATTTACAATTCAAAAATTAGATTTTTAGGCCATTCATCAAATTTCCCAAATGGTACTGAGAGAAGCACAATTACTGAATTTGTCCACTATATTCTTTAGTGGTGGAACTTTTCCATTTCTGAAATCGTTCAGTCCAGCAATGGCATAATCATTCAGGCTGTAATTATATGTTAATTCTTTGATATGTTCTATTACAGAGAGGAATGGTGCTCCTGATTATATGAAACTTTCAACTGAAAATTGGCTAGCTATGGATTAAAATATATTATTAAAATTTCGACCTTGTTGGTCAGAGAGTACCACAAGTTTATTTCTGGAAAGTATCTCACACTTCTTGGAACCGATCTGTTTTTGCCACTATCAGATTTCAATATTTTTAGTGATTCTAAATCAGCTTGGTTCTTACCACTGAACTCACTGTGTTTTAATTTATATAACTCACTTTGGTATACCGAGGGTAATTCAACCATCTTAAACCTTGGCTAGAAAAATGTCAAATTGATTAGCCAGATTTTTTTTTCAACCTACAATGTGCAGTTTCCGATATTTGCACTAAAATTAAAATGATCTAAATTTGTGTAGTTTAGTTAAATCAAACCCACATTGGAAAATATATAGATCTCTCAGTTGAGAGAAAATAGGTCCACTTAATTTCCTTCTCATAAATATGTCATATTTGTAATAGAACAAATCGATTTCAAATTCATCCATTTCCGGAATGTTTGGCTTTCTACTTCTCTATTCTGTTTGAACAATCAAATTTGTAAAGAACTCTTTTAGTGTGAAATCTAGTTAGTTCATTATTCAGTTGAAAAAATAATTGTAATCACATTTTGTTTTTCAATTAGTGTTGACCCACCAGATGTTTTGAATTAGAAACTTCCCACAATGCATGATGAAAGAGTATTGAAACATGTGTGCACTCACCAGAAGAATTGCTGACTTCAATGGCAGTCACAAAACTTATTTCTTTGCTGTAAAATTTCAGTATGGCTTTGAAGAGTGGTTCAAAAATCATGAATTGTGGAAAGTTCCTATTTTAGGACATCTGGTGGGGTTCAAAAATTCATTGAAAAACTAAAAGTGATTGACAATTCGTTTTTTAACTGAATGAATTGAATGTGATTTCCTGAGTTATTTCCAATTTACAAATTGAGAAGTAGAAAGCTAAAAATGTTCCTGATTTAACAGAAAAACATTGTTTAAATTGAATGTATTCATTACCAAAGCCTCTTTATAATTATTGTTATAATATTTCCTTGATAATATGAAATAAACCACAAAAATATGACTTAATATTTTCGGAATTACATCAACTTTTCATTATGTTTGAGGTACAATACTTCCTAACTCAATTTAATTTCTAGTATAAACTACCCACTAAACAATTTTTTTATTAATAATGTTCATAACTAATTCCAACATTGATAAATAGTACACTAAATTCTAATTATATCTATGATTGAAATATTGCAAAATTCCTTAAAAGTTGTGTTGAACAAGAAACCCTCTACATAATCCACCCACCCAAAGTTACTATACGAGACAACAGGACTTGCCCTCATAGACCAACGCTTACTCATCCTTACTTACAAGTTTGCACATAGAGAGCACAACCAAGACATCCTAAACCAGTTCTGTATGAACAGAAACCAAGAAAGAAGACCGCACAGAAAATACCCAGTCAATATCATCGGGGAACTCATTCAAAACATCAACAATTAATACTTGTTAAATTTATCTTGTTCTACTATTTTTTTACATATTCTTATTATAATTACAATGCATATAACCATAATTATATAAGCAACCATGTCATTCAATATAACAGGCTGAAGGATCTCGGTCAATGACATTTTGGGTAATCCAATAAAGTACATTAATTATTATTAAGAATACAAGTTAATGGTGGGCTGAATTAATTTCCTTGCACTTAAATAGGTTGTGAAAATAATTAAGACAGAAGATTAACTTATTGAAAGCTATTGTTTTTAAGAATTATTAACTCAGATAAAAATGTAACTTAAGAAAATATTACATATTCTTGCAATTTTCATTCAGAAAGAAATGAACTACAAAAACATTTAATGGAAAAGGTTATCCATGAAATAATTAAATTGACATACATCACTAGGAAAGCTGTCATTTAGACAAAGTAGGTTATGTCCGCGCAGAAATAATTTATGTAATTTAATGATAAACCTTATCATCTTATAGGATCATTTCTTCCAGAGATATGAACAACATTCGTGTTTGGCTTTCGTTTCATTCTTCTGGTATTGGGCTTCAAGATTTTGGTTTTTCATTTTTTTTACTGCTATTTATCCTCCATTCTGTCTTGTATTCTATGATGTTCTGAGTTAAAAAATGTGATTCAGAACTGAACACAATCACTATATTTAAATGCTAAATTGAATGATCATTGTACATATTTTCATGCTGGAGCCTTGAAATTTCACTATTCATGAAATAACAAACTTTTTTGGACATGCTCCATAAAATGCCTGCTTTGGATACTGAAAAAAGTCCGCAAAATGCCACTTTGGCGGACTTGCCATGGCAACACTTCAGCGGACTATTTTTGTTCATTCAGGAAATTTAATTAATATCCTAAAAATATTTCGTATCGTTAAAATCGATGGGGTCAACTAGGAGAAGGAGTTTTTTTTCGCGTTCAGACCTTCAAATGGTCCCCCGTCCTTCTTTAAAAAGTCTCCTGGCACAATCCGCATTTCTTTGCGACCCCCCCTTTAGGCTGTGCGCTTCCCCGTGGACTATTTTGAATAACAAAAGTAGTTTTGATTATATCTGTCAAACTAGATGGTCAAACACTTTGATTTTTTTTCACAATATCTGTGATATCCTGCTCTAGCTCCTCCTCGTTTTTCATAAACTTCTTAGTTTTAGTACTAACGGTAAAATTAATAATGTGCGCTTCCCCGTGGACTATTTTGGATAACGAGAGTAGTTTTGATTATATCTTCAAACTAGCAACACTTTTTTTTTTTAACCTCGTTTTCCATAAACTTCTCAATTTTAGTACTAACGATAGAATTAATAATGTGCTGTTTGCCTATGCATGGTCCATATAGTGAAAGATAAGTGCCATATGAAGTGGAATGAATAGTAAAATCGAATTAAACGGTTTTCTTCACATAAAGGATTCAATATAAAATTGAACCAGAAAATGGTAGAACTCAGGTGAAAAACAACAACTTTCCTGGCAAATACCACGCAGAACGTTGAATGATATTCACCTGAAAATCCATGCATACTTCCATATAATATCAATGGACATTGAATGCAAATGTTTCTTTCTGATAAGCTGGATAATGTTTAATTTATGTCGTGTTCACCTAACAATCCGCATACCGGTTTCAGGCTTCTTGGCCCTCATCAGTACGGAGTAGTCAACCAGCCAAAGGTCCAAAGAACTCTGGCTGAAGTGAGACACAACGTCACAGGTGAACAGGTGAATATCATTCAACGTTCTGCGTGGTATTTGCCAGAAAAGTAGTTGTTTTTCACCTAAGATCTACCATTTTCTGGTTCAATTTTATATTGAATCCTTTATGTGAAGAAAACCGTTTAATTCGATTTTTCTATTCATGGTCCATATGTTACGTGTTAATTGAGTCAATTTCAATTATATATATCTCGGGTTCGGGATGTTAAAATTTTATAGAGGTGTTGTTCACATGTTATACAATACGTATGCCAAATTTTAATAATTTCCTAATTCAACTGTCTTGTGGCGGAACTACCTTAAGAAACAATAAACGTGTCATTGATACACAATCACGTGCTACATTTTTGCGCAGCTTACTCATACTACATGGGTGGTAATTGAAAAATAATGTAATATTTCTTTTGACTTACCAGCGATTCTGGGGCAGTCCTTAAATTCATAGAGCATATAATTATCTAAATCAAAAAATGTATTTGTGTGAGCATGTGTCAGACCGATCTCTGTAGGAATTCGCACTTGACCAATAGAAACTTGGTATATTGGTATTCTACACGAATTTTCCAGACCCTTTGTTCCATTTTTCTGACTTCAAAATTAAGCATAATACACTTAAAAAAAAGTTGACCAACATATTTTTTTAAACTTCTGAAAATATTCTTCTCAAAATGTTTATAGAAGTGTTCTTCTAAATTGAAAAGGAAAACATTCTCAATTGAATATTGAATAGAAATATTTTTCTGTTAATTGAAAAATCCACGATAATAATGAAGTAATATTTTGTGAATGTCAACAGAAAACAACTACTTCCCCGGCTAAAGCCACGCTGGACATTGAACTACATCTGATTTTATGAACATCCTGTTCATATTTTCAAACAAATGTTTTTTTAAATTAAAAAAAATATGCTATAACTCATTCTTCTCGAAAAAATGGGATGAAGAATCTTCAAAAAACTTATTTTCTAAAATGTCTATTAGCATTTCTTAAAAATGTCTGATATAGGAGTTATTCATATGATTAACAATATTTCATGACTAGGATCATCAGAAAAAAATCTGTAAACGGGTTGAGACATTATGTGAAGCGTTTTCGTTCTGTTTATTTGGAATGCTAACACAAAAAATGTTGTATGCAACACGTATTCAAATGGCTTTAACGGACATCATCTCCATATTCCGGATACATTGTCGAGTAGCCGTCGAGGTAGACAGTGAATAAAATGACTAATCAAACAAATAATTCGGAATTAATACGTGATTTCCTGAAAAGTAGTGAATTTAGTGATATTATATCTTCATTGATAAAAAGAATTCAGATAAACTGAAAGAAAAAATCGACGAACTCAAAGAAGAAGTGACAAATTTGAAAGAAAGTAATATTCAATTAATTCATCTTCTGTGCAATGGAGTGCAAGCACTGATGAAAAAAAAAAATAATTGAAAATATTTCCGCTTATGACCAACAATCAAGACCAACGAACATAGAAAAACATAATCCAACAATGGGTAAAAACTATACAAATAAACATCGTCTAAGGTCCAGAACCAAGCAAATACCAGATAAGCAAAAAACTTTTGAGAACGATAACGAAAATGTTTTTGAAGCACTGCGAGAAAAAACATCAAGTACGACGTATATGGATTCAGGTGACAAAGCAGATAGAAATTTAAATAACGATGGAGAATGGCAAGCTCAGAAACCAAGAAGAAAAAATAATATAATTTTTGGCAGAGCAAACAATAACAACTCTTTTGTTGGTGTAACAAGATACATTGACTTTCACGTTTTTCGATGCCCTCTAGACATGACCTCTGTGGAACTTGAAAACTACCTAAAGACAAAAAATATTCTAAATACTAAATGTGAAAAAATGAAATCGAAATATCCAGAGATATATACTTCATTTAAAGTCTCTGTACCAGCGAACTTTACCAAACAATTTACCGATCCTGAAATATGGCCAGAATATGTGGGGGTGGATCGTTTCAACTCCCGTTTTTTACGAGGCCCAACTATAGCCGAGGAGCATGCCTAGGACCCCAACAAAATAGATACAAATCGCAATCGAATATTATTGTTAAAGATGTGTTGTACTCAAATTGTCAAAGTCTCATAGCGCACTATGATGAAATATCTCAATTAGTTTTTGACGAAAATCACTTAGTGTTGTGTCTGTCTGAAACAAGAGTAACCGAAGATATTTGTGATGTAGAAATCTATAATGACGGATATGAAATCGTTAGATGTAACTCAGTAAGTAGACATACTGGAGGGGTTATCCTCTATGTTAGAAGAGGTTTAAAGTATAAAGTGTTGAGAAATGAAAGTTATAAAATGAATTATTGGATAACTTCTATTGAATTAACTGTAGAAGAAAAGGTATGGCAGATAGCGTGTGTATACCATTCTCCACATGCGAGTCATGCCGAAATTTGCACATATTTTGAAACAATTTTAGAGAAATTCATTTTAGTCAAAACTATATATTTCTGGGAACTTTAATATTCGCTGGGATATCCCAAATGACATGTATACAAAGAAATCAAACACACTATACGGTTTCAAACAGTTTGTTACATTTTATACATAGTGCAAGTATGATTGATCTGGTCTTTTCTAATAACTATGATGTGGAAGTACATAAACTAAATAATAAAATTACTGACCATGAAACATTAACATTACGCATACAACAACATGAATATAATATTACCCAGGAATACTATCAATTTAGAAAAATTGACTACCACAATTTAAGTCTGAAATTTATCGAAAAAGAATGGCTCTATAACTCTGTCGAAGCGTAAACAGAGTCTTCACAAATTGATGTCAAATATAAAAGAAACCCTCCATAATGAATACCCCAACAAACCAGAAAAGTCATAAAATCAAAAGAATGGTTTAACGAAACCCCAAAATGGCTATATCCGATCGTAACTATGCTTATAACAGATTCATAATCTCCAAGTTTAAAGATGATTGGTTGGCATATACTCAAAAAAGAAATAATAGTGTTATGGTTATTCGTAATCGCAAACAATCATATTATGAAAATAAAAATGATGTCAAAAAATAAATCACAACAACTAGTGGAGAACATTAAAATCTTTAAGAAAAACAAAACCACCCAATCAAATTACAACTATTTTCAAAAATAACGTTGAGATATACGAAAATATAGAAAATGAATTCAATGACTATTTTATTTCAGTATTGAACAAATTTTCAGCAACCTAACGAGTGTTGAATTTATTGATATAAGAGGGCCTCTATTTTGAAAATCAGGTAACCCAAATAAAAGACTTGATCACTTCGAAAAACTTTCACTTGGAGAACTCAAAACATTATCTTTGAGGCAACAGAACAAATTTTCAGAAGATGAAATAGATTTTAAATTATTAAAAATACTTTTGATGTCATTGGTTATCCTCTCTTACACTGTATTAACACCTCTTTACAACTCGGAGAATTTCACGATAATTTAAAAACCTCAGTTGTAATTCCAGTACCAAAGATAACCAGCACTAAGAATATTGAGGAACATAGACCTATTAACACTTTACCTTGTTTGGAAAAAATATTAGAGTTGTCAACCTATAAACAATTCACAGCATATCTTGATACTCAAAAACTACTTAACCAAGACCAGTCAGGCTTTCGAAGCGGTTTCTCGTGTGAAACAGCATTGCAAAAAGTAGTGAATAACTTTAAATATGCTATGGACAAAGGTAAATCTATTGTAGCGGTGTTCTTAGATTTACGTCGTGCATTCAAAGTTATAGATAGAACAATCTTATTAAATAAACTTAAATATTACTTTGGAGTAAATGCATCCTCATATGAATGGTTTGAGTCGTATTTAGAACATAGATATCATAAAACTAAAATCAATAATAAAATATCACAAAAAAGAACTGTTTTAACTGGAGTACCACAAGGAAGTGTATTGGGCGCCATACTTTTCATATGTTTTATTAATGACATATTAGATCTGGATTTGGGCGAATGTAAAACACACCTATTCGCAGATGATACCATCGTCTACATTATGGGTGATAATATTAATAACTTAATAGGAAAACTAAACCAACACCTTAAAAAAATTCACGACTGGTTTAATAATAATAAGATCATTGTCAACGTAAATAAATGTAAATACATGATAATCAAAAACAAACGAAAAATGCAAGAAGTAATTGATTGCAATGTTCAATTTGACGGAAGAGATCTAGAACGTGTGAGCCATATTAAATATCTAGGTATAATTATTGATGAAAAACTTACCTTTAGTGAGCACATTGATTATCTTCCAAAGAAAATATCTAAAAAATAGGATTTGCATATAGGATTAGCAGAACAGTAACTCAATACACTAAACAATTAATATATAATAGTATAATAAAACCCCATTTCGATTACTGTTCCTCTATACTCTTTATGTGCAATGAATCAGATATTCATAAGCTACAGATTCTGCAAAATAGATGTATGAGATTCTTACTAAATACCAACAGATATGAAAATGTAAACAGAATGCAAATAAATTAAATTGGCTGTCAATTAAAAAATTTAATTAAAGGTTGTACAATGATTTTTATTCACAAACTTATGAACAATATTTCCAGAATATTTGTCTACAAATCTACAGTTCAAATGAAATACATTCATATAATACCCCAAAAAAAAACCCCATAAACGTTCGTCAAACCAACCTGATGTGCACGAAAAAAGTATCTTTGATGCTGGAATCGTGATATATAATAACCTACCGATTTTATTAAACTGTCTCGTAATATAAATATTTTTAAAAGTAGTATCCGTCGATCAATTCAGTAATTAAACGTCACATTCTTTTAGGGCGATCTAGGCTATTCTTGTTCTCAGAATTGTTCAGGTATAGGAATTTCTCTGTACTTTTTAAAACTATGTTTTATCATGCCTGATGCTAATAGAGCTATATTTTAAATTTAAATTTAAAAATTAGCGTTTTACGTTTTACTAATATTCATTTTGATGTCTCTTATATATTGTATTTATCTATACTAACCCACCTCATCTCTGTATCTTTTTTGAAAAAACGATATTTATTACAATGCTTAAAAATAAATCATTCCCCCTCGATAAAAAAGCCCCATTTTGCTATTTTTTTACATGATAGTAGTTTATGAACAATTGCAAAGAAAACTTTTGCGACGAATCGGGAAAATTTTAGTGAACCCGCCGGGGAAAATAAAAGATCAAAAAAGCCCGCATATTTCCTTCCTGCATATTTCCTTCCGTGCATACATTTTCATTACATACATATGGTAGTGTAAGGAAGTTTGCAAAATCCCCAAGATATTGTGTAACAAACACATATTTGTCAAATATTACTGTTCATTTTTCCAAAGAATATTTCCTACGAAATTTCAAATAATCTATAGTTTATTGAGTTCCGAAACGTTTTAGAATAAAATAAGTGTTCTGAATAAACAAATTTCAGTCCGCAAAAGTGTTGCCAGATGACTTTGACAAGTTCACAAAATTGCATTTTATTTTTTTGGGGACCCAAAAGTAGGCTACAGTATCAGAAAGTATTTATTTTGGGGGTTTGGTGGTTTCAGAGGGGTAAAAATAGCTTGCTATTTTTGAAAAACATTACAATTTCTCCCGACTTTTTCGGGGAAAGGGGATATCGACGCCCGACAAGAAATGATCGATTTTTGGCTTTTTAGCATTCCCGGGCGTTAATTGTCAGGTGGGGTAACAGGAGGCCAGCAGTGCCTCTTTTTATGTGGTATTATCTATCTTTGCTTTCCTTGTTGCTCTGTAGATTTCTGTCCCCCCCAATAAATTTTTTCCCGATACTGTATACAAACTACTATTAAGGTTTTTTTTTTTTAAACAGTAGACTTTACTATATCAATTTTTTACCTTTTAAATTGGTAGAGTTGATAAGGAGTGCTATATTACCATGATAAAAAAAAAATTGTAATTTTTTCGAGCCATGTAATGATTATTATTCAGACCGGGGTTACAAAATTTTTTTTCTAAAATAAATTTTTGTAATCTAAGAAACAGTATCATAGCTCTGGTAACATTTTTTTTTTGGAACATTGTTTCCAAATACGGGTACCTCTCCATGAAGGAGGTTAATAAATGATGTTTGATGTTTTAAAGCATTATTTTTTTTAAAATGTAATTAAATGTTCATATTTTTTATTTTCAATATGGAAGAGGAAAATTTCCCCTTGAAAGAATTTTTTTGTCATGAACAAGTATTCAAATAAAATTTTTGTTTTGTTATGGGGGAAAATTTGTTGGCCTCAAAATATTGAAAAAAAATTATGAAAAAATAAATAAGGGATAATTCGAGATACGTTTTTAAAAACTCAGTTTATAAAATTTCAAAAATTTTTTTTCCCCTTATTTCTAACTCTCAATTCTATATATTTCCAAAAAAAAAAATTCATTTGCAAAAGTTAAAAAAAATTTTTTTGGGGGGAAAATTTTTTTTTTTAAAATTTTTTTTTTTTAAAATTTAAAGGGGGGGGGTTTTTTTTAAAAATTTTTTCCTTTTTAAAAACCCAAAAAAATTTTTATTTTTTAAATTCCCCCTTTTTTCCAAAAAAAAAAATTTTTAAAAATTTTAAAATTTTTTAAAAAAAAAAGGGGAAAAGTTTAAAAATTTTTTTTTTTTTTTTTTTAATTTTCCCGGGGTTTAAAAATTTTTAAAAGGGTTTTTTGGGGAAAAAAAAAAAACCCCTTTTTTTTTTTTTAAAATTTTTTTTTAAAAACCAAAAAACCGGTTTTTTGGGGGGGAAAAAAAAAAAAAAAAATTTTTTGGTTTTTCAAAAAAAGGGGGGGTTTTTTTTTAATAAAAATTTGGCCCCCCCTTAATTTTCCCCCCCCCCCAAAAAAAAAAGGTTTTTTAAAAATTTTTTTTGGGTTTAAAAAATTTAAATTTTTTTTAAAAAAAAATTTTTTTTTTTTTTTTAAAAATTTTTAAAAAAAAAAGGGGGGTTTCCCCCTTTTTTTTTTTTTTTTCCCCGGGGGTTTTTTTGGGGCCCCCTTTTAAAAACCCCCCCCTTTTTTTTTTTTCCCCTTTTTAAAAAATTTTTTTTTAAAAGGCCTTTTTTTTCCCCCCCTTTTTTTTTTCCCCGGGGGGGGGCCCCCCTTAATTTGGGCCCCCAAAAAAAAAATTTTTAAAATTTAATAAAAAAAAAAAGGGGGCCTTTTTTTAAAAATTTTTTTTTTTTTTTTTTTGGGGGTTTAATTTTTTTAAATGGGTTTTTTAAAAAAGGGTTTTTTTTTAAAATTTTTTTTTCCCCTTTTTAAATTTTTTAAAAAAAAATTTTTTTTTGGGGAAAATTAAAAAAATTTTTTGGGGGTTTTTCAAATTTTTGGGGGGCCCCAAAAAAAATTTTTAAAAAAATTTTAAAAGGGGGGAAATTTTTTTTTTTCTGTCCTTTCCCCAAAAAAACCCCTTTTGGCCCCAAATTAAAAAAAAAAAAACCCTTTTTTCCCCCCAAAAAATTTTTCCCTTTTTTAAAAAAGGGGGGAAAAAAAATTTAAAAGGTTTGGGAATTGTTGGGGTTTCCAAAAAAAATTCCCTTAAAAAAAAAAAAAAAATTAAATTTTTTTAAATTTTTTTGGGGCCCCAAAATTTTTTGGGGTTTTGCCGGGGGTTTTTTTAAACCCCCCCCAAAATTCTTTTTAATTTTGGGTTTAAAAAATTTTTTTAAAAAGGGGTTTTTTTTTTTTCCCTTAAAAATTTTTTTTTAAAAAAAATTTGGGTTTTGGGTTTTTTTTTTTCCCCTTTTTTTTGGGGTTTTTGGGGTTTTTTAAAGGTTTAAAAAAAATTTTTTTGGGCCCTTTTTTAAAAAAAAAAAATTTTTTTCCCCACCTTGTTTCACTTAATGGTTTCAAAATTGAAATTTTTCATATTTTTTTAAAAACCCCTCGATATAAAGGAAACGGAAAAAAAAAAATTAAAAAAAAATTTTATCAGCAGAAAAAATTATTTATTCAAAAACCAGAAATTTTCAACCCCTGGAGCTTTGGGAGCGTCATTAAGACGAAAAGGTTTTTAAAGGGATGGGCCGCACGTTTAAAGCCCAAAGGTTGGTATGGAATCCAAACCTAGTAGTGTTTCCAAAACTAATTACAAACGGTATTTGCTGGAATTTAAATGGGCGGGGTCGAGAAAAATTTTAGTGTAATATTTGGGGGGCAATTTTGTTTTTCCTCATTTTAAAAGATTCTTTCAAAATTAATTTGATTTTGAAAATGCTTTTCAAATGGGGTGAATATTGACTTTTTTTTTTACTGATATTTTTAAAGGGGTTCTAAATAACTGGGTTTAAATTTCCAAAATCTCTACTGCCTTTAAAAAAAATTTACCATTATCTCTAAGGGTTTCAACTCCGTACTAGTTCCCTCCTTGGGAAAGCTAAATTTTTTTGGGGGAAAACTTTACCGGGGAAACCCTTCTTTCAAGTGGGGCCATCGCTTTTTTTCCTCTATTGTAAAAAATTTTGTTGTTCCGCCCTCAATGGGACTTTTTTTTCCTCGTCTGTATTTTCCCCACGATCTTATAGGGAAAGGTTTTGGGTTTTTTTTGGGTTATTTGGGGAATCCAAACAATGACCCCAAACAGAAAAGGGCCGTCTCCCAAGGGGTTTTAACTATCCTCCCAAACCTTTTACAAAACAAAAAAAAACAAAATTTTGTTTTTTTTGGGGAAAAGCGGGAGGGGCCCTTTTTTCCCCCGTTACTAAAGTTTTTTTATAATATAAAGCTAAATTTTCTGCCACCTTAAAAATCGGAAATTTGAAATCTCCCTTGTTTGGGACCCTGTTCTACCAAAAAATTAAAAATATTTTTGCAAAAAGTTAAAGGGCCCAAATACCTGGATCATCTAGTGCTACCCAGGGAGGCCCCCTTTTCCGCTCCTTAAACTTTAAACCGGCTTCCCGGGAATGGGACTGTTTTATGATGATTTGCGCTTTATCACCTTATTGTGAAATTTTATTTGGGTTTTTGTTTGTTCCACCAGTACTGGTGGATGTTTATTTGGGTTTAGAATAATCCAAAATCCCGATTTGATTCCCTTTTGGGGCTCCCTTTTTCCGGTTTTAAAAAAACCTTTTTTAATGCTCCCCTTGTTTTGGGTTTCTTTCACTTTTTTTAAAGGCCCTGACTCTCTTTTTTTTTTCTGTCTTTTTGGGTAGGACGACATCTAAAGGTAAAAGGTAGAAGAAAATAAAATATATCCGGGCCCAAGGGGTGCAGATAAATGAATAGGGGAATTTTCAGAAATTTTTGAAATTATCGAAATGACCCCCCTAAAAAGTACCTACCATTTTTTTACTTTTTTTCAAAGTGTAAGAATATGGGTTATTATAAGAAATCCCCCTTCCTGTTTAAAAGTTAGAACCCAAAAATTTTTTAAAAAAAAATAATGATTCGTGGGTCTTTTAAAAAACTGGGGAAAAAATTAAAAAATTTTTATAGACTCCCTCGGTTGGTAACCTATTTTTGAAAAATTTTTTTGTGCTGGGAAAAAAATTGGGAAAAAAAATTTTGAATTTTTCAAAAAATTCGCTTTTTCCAAAAAAATATCGCGACAAAAAATTTTTAAAAAAATGCCCACTTTTTATCTAATTGAAAACACCATGTACAAAATTTTCATTTTGTTTTATAAATTTAGTTTTAAAAGCTTTGGTACACCACGGGTTTTTTTTAAAAATTTAAAAAGATACCCCAAAAGCAACACCGTCCCAAAATTTCCCCAAATTAACTTAAGACACTTGAATTTTTTGTTTTATGACCGGGCTTATTGTATGTTGATTCAAAATTAAGTAACATTTTGGGAAAAGAAAATGGTTTTATATATAGTGGTTTGGGAGCAAAAAAAATTCCCATGCCGCATCCCTTTCTTTTTTGGGAAAAATCCATTGCTTATCTATAAAGGCCCCTAAAAAAAAAGTTTCTTTTTACATTTTACTGGCCGAGGCCCCGTGCCGGTTTTTGATATATATAGTTTTTGTGGTTTGGGGGCGAAAAATTTTGGGGCCCCCCCGCGGGGAAAACCTTTTAAAAAAACCGCCCCGGGGAACAGCAGCCCCCTTTTTTTCAAAGGGGTTTTTGCCGCTGGTACCTCCTTTTAAAAAATTTTTTTGCCGTTCCCAAATTTCATGGGAAAAACTATACTTTCATAAATAAACCCCCGCGCCCCACCGGGGGAAAAAAAAATTCTTGTGAAAAAAATGGCCCCTTTTTTTTTTATAGAAATTTTTAAATTTTTTTTCTTTCATTGCCGGCTCTTTCCGGTTTTGCCTCTGGGAAAAATGTGTGGGGGTGAAGATACTAATTTGGGCAATGGGGGAACACCTACCCTGAGCTTTTCCCTTTTTCTTTCAAAAAAAACCGGGTTGTTTTAACTGAAATTTTCGGCCCCCCCCTTTATTTAATTTGGGCCCCGCGTGCGGGCACGCCTGCACACCCGGGGGTCGGCCCTGATCCTAAACCCCCATATCATTTGGGAAACCCAAATTCGCACTTTGTTGTCAAAAATTATCCCGGGGGTTTTTTTAAAAATTATAAATTAAAAAAATTTTTCCCTTTTTTTCAAAAATTTTAAATATTTTTGATAAGGCCCCGGGCACTTTTTTCCGTTCTTATTTTTCCCCCAATTTCAAAAACAATTTTGGTTTCCCCGAATTTGGGTATTGTCATCAAGAAGTTTGTTGTTCTCCCCTTGGCTATTTTTTAGTTGGGGTCCCAAATTTTTCTGTATGTTTCCCAAACTTTTAATTTTTTTTGGGTCCCTTTTATTCAGGATGATTTTTTTAAAACAGGCTTTTTTTTGTCTTTTTTAACAATTAATGGGTTATAATCATTTTTTAAAGTGTATGAAATTGATTGTATTAAAATTTGGGTATTTTTATCTATTAATCCAAAAGGTTTTATGGGGAAAAATAATTTTTAAAAAATGTAAAAAAAATATCTCAACCTTGCTTTAAAAGGGAAATTTTTTCTTTTTTTTGGGGGGTTTTAAAATTTTTTTCCCCTTTTTTT
>JAFIRS010004354.1:0-90237 GCA_018342105.1 Gonioctena quinquepunctata
AAAATATAGAAGAAGAACCAAGGTTTGGGATTCTAATATCATGTACAATTTCGAAAATAACGGTAAAATGTAGTTTAGAGGATATATGAGTCAAAATAGTCATAAATCACCAGTGTTAACCAGCAAGAACTAGTACTTGACCAAAATTTTATCCAGTGGTTGACCACTTGATAAAATCAAATGAAACAAGTTTCTAAACCAAACTGTAGATATATTGATATAAAGAACAAGTTTTGATTTTCAAACAGAATCTTATAAAAGAATGATTATTTTTGAACTCGAACCTTTTCCAAAAATACTAGTTTTTTAACTAGTTGAAACTTCTTTACATGGGTTTGGACTACAATCTACTTCAATTTCCGTATCATTCTTATATTCTTCGACTTCAGTATCAATATAAAATTTTTGTTTTTCAGTTTCATTGTTATTTTCTTGCGTTTCAGTATTACTCTGAGTTTTCTCTCAGAACAGTTTCATTATCATCATTAGTTTCATTTTTCATTTCTATATCAATGTGTTTTCCTTTATTGTGTTCTTCTTGGTATCATCATGTAATTTTTCTGCTGACTGATTCCTTCATTTCTGCTTTGTTAAACGATTATGGTCTTTTCTTGGAAATAAGTAAATCGAAATATGAAACGTTAATTGGCTTGATTCGTTCTATTCCGTCTTGATCACCCAAAGTTCGCGAGGCATCGTGCATACATTTTTTGAAATCTACTGCCTTGCCTTCAAAATACATTTTTCATGCTTTTTTTTTCTAATAATAGTGGAAAAGTGGCTTTATGCAATCAATATCAATCAGAAACAACTTTTTTCTATTTACTTTTCAAATTATTTATTAAAGTAGCATCCGGTACCCCATACAGTCTCTTCAATTGTCCAATATTGCTAACATTGATCGCAGCCTGTTACAATCGTACCTTCGTATATTCGAAAAATCTCCTGTTAGTTTCATTTATTTTTTCTGGGAAATGCAGGGGTTTTACTAATCCTGTATTTGAAAATTAAAGGACCTTATATAAAGTAAAATATATGTACCAGTGGTTGACCATAACAAAAAACTAATACCACAAAACTATGGTCAATCAGTAGATCCGCTTTGAAATAACAATTTTTTTTTTACAAAAATAAATATTTTACTCATACCCAAAGCTATGAAACAGACAAAGACGTACAACCATTGATTCCTTTGAAACACCAGTAGTTGACCAAAGTGGTCAATTACTGGAGCTTCAACAAATATTTTGTTCTAGTAGTTGACTACATGAATTGAAATAGTAAAAACATACATTCCAATAATGAATACAATGAAAATACTTAAATATATTCATGCAACTAGTACATCAAGTATGTTTTTAATAAAACTATCAACAAGAACGGATAATTTAAGATTACTAAAAATTGTCTTCTTAGCATGCTTATTGCCACATCACCTATTTTCTACAAGTGAAAGACGAAAAATGTGTAAACATGACAGTGACCAACTTATCGCGAAATTTATCTGGGTTGATTGTGACATCTACTGAATCAAAATCCCATTCAATTTTCAAAAACATAGGCAACCAACAAAACGATATAGTATCCTTATTTCTGCGCATTAAGGGAAAAATGGTCAATTACCGGATGCTGGTCAACTACCGGTGCCACAACCCTATATCATAAAAAAATTCCAAGTCCAAGATAGCGTCCGAAATAAAATGGCAGTCAATACCGCGCCCGTCTCTCCCCCACCCCAAGGTCGAAAACTTGGATTTTTCATCTGGACCCGGAATTGAATAACATATAAAAAAATCGTTCCAACCATACCTTTTGTAGGGCAGAAGTCTTTTTTAGTCCCCATTGACTGGAGTATAGGCAAAACTTAGAATACGACAAATTACTGACTAATTGAATATTTTTCCATTGGTGAAATTTTTTTGATGCTTAGTAACTTCTTGCCCTCCTACATTTGTATAGATTCCCTGATCCAATTAATTTTGTTTTCATATTGTGGAAGGTTATAATCCCAAAAAAGTGTCAAGAGTCAAAGATGTGTTCAATCAATAAATGTTTTCAAGTTCTCGATAGAATTTCATCTAATTTTCATCGAATAAGTTGAACGGAATGATTCAAAATCAGCATTGGAGAGATCGGTGTACTACAAATTCAAAGAAAAATTATGCCGAGACGAAGGGAAATATTAGTTATAGAAATATTGTGAACCCGTTTTTTTGTGAACACTTTCAGTGCTCAAATCGTTCCAACTGCAATGAATTTCAATTTCCCGTGAGAGGTGCAATTACCTACAGCTATTGCTAATGCATAATATGCAGAGTAGTAAATGGAGAGCTCTGATTTTTAATGGAAAACTGTTTGATGTACGTGTATATTTCCATTTTCATTACACATAAACATTTTAAGCATGGAGAAACTTCAATATTCCCCAATGAGTTTAGGCTTTGTTACGAGTTACAATCGGATGAAAAATATGTGTAACTAATTGCTAGAGTTCTGTCCAAGAAAATGAAATAAATAAGCTTTTTACGGTAAATAATTAAGGAATATATATATATATATTTTCTTCAAATTCTCGGAATAAAGGTCTGATTCAGTCAATTTATATAATTTTTCTTAACGACGTTTCGACATGGTATTTGTCATCATCAGGTTAAAGCACTAAAATTAAAAATATGGAGCTTGAGACATTTAACTTAACACAATATTGAAATGTATGCACTAAAATAATTCTTGAAAAACATATGGTTCGAAATATAACATGTTATTTAACTCAATATAAATATTTGTAACATTTATGAGTATTCACTTACAAATAATTTTATTTGAGTTTTGCGTTCGCATCGTACGAAGGTTATTGTGGGAGTGTGACCTGCGTCGAAGTGATCGGGAATGGTTTGTTTATTTTTCATGCATTTTTACCCTCTTCATAAGTAGGTACATGGGATTGTTTATATTGAGTTCTAATATATGGGCCGGAGTGTATTTTTTTGGCAGCATGTAAAGATCAGTTTTCATTATGATTACTTTAAACAAAGTTAAAAGAGGTTGTTATAAATCTGGCTTGAGTTTTTGATATCATTTCTATTGTTAATGCTATTGGGGTCTTTTTTAATATGTATCATTTCAAGGAATGTTCTTACTCTTGGATTCTTTTCTTTGGCCAAAATTTCAACGTTGTTGGTGCCAAACTTATGTTGATTTTCTTTTTCGTGTTTTGATAAGGCTAATGCCGGTTTTGAGTATTTGTGGGCTTTGTACTCGTTTCTGCAAATATTGTTTTGTTTGACCTATATAGGTACTTTGACAGTCTTTACATGGTATTCTATATACTGTATGAGTTTGTTTGTTTTTGGTATTTCTGGTTTTAATTTTGAATAAATGGTTTTGTTCGTATTCGTTTTTTTATTGTTTTTTCTGCAAAGTGGCTGGGGTAATTATTTTCTTTCAGTATATTCTTGATTATTTCTATATTATTTTTCCTGAATTTTGGGTGAGCAAGCTTTATAGCTCTGTCAGTTAAATTTTGAATAACATTTTTCTTGTAACTGAGGGGTGCGTTTGACAAATAGTTAGTGTAACGATTTGATGCATTTGGTTTAATAAACCAGTTTGTGAAAATTTTTCCAGTATTGTCGTGTATTATTGTTGTGTCGAGAAAGTTTATTTGTTTTTCTATTTCTTTTCTTTGTTGTAAATTTCAATCTAGGATGATATTTATTAAATTTTTCTAGAATTTCATCAACTTTGTCAATAGGGATACAGGTTAAACAATCGTCTACATATCGTTTGAAGAATATTGGTTTGAATGTTAGTGTTTGATGATCTTTTCTTCAACATACTCCATAACCAGATTTGTACTGTTGCAGCAATTGGAGATCCCATTGCAATTCCGAATATTTGTGAGTAGTATTTATTTTCATATTGAAAGTATGTTGAGGTTAAAGAAAATATATATATATATATATATATATATATATATATGTATATATATATATATATATATTTAGTTTTTATAAACTGTAATCAATATTGTGATGGGACATCTGTATAACAGATAGAGATCCATCAACTTTTTATTTGAGGGATTGCAGGGTGTTGGACAATAAAAACTATTCTACGTCTTCACTAACGTTTCGCGAATATATTTCTCGCTTCTTCAGAGCTATAATATAAATAAAAGAAGTATTGTTAGTTCACGACTACCTTGGAACAATGCAATTATAGTTCCGTACGTAAAGAAAGTCAATCTACCTTAGGCGTAATGAATTGTTGCAAGTTGTCGATGAACATATGTCAATGGATCTATTGTTAAAAATCATAACCTAATTTATAAAATGGTTTAAAAAAGGAACGTTCTGCTTAACAATTGGCATTCAAGTGTGATTAAAACAATCAGGTGTGGAACATCGATAATACAAAAAAAGATGGGAGAAACGAAATGGTTTTTAACATTTACAAATGACACGGTGGATCTGTATACTTGGAAGGTTTATGTTCATCATCGACCGATTTCACAATTTTGGAATCTTTTTGTTTTGTTTTACTGTGATATTCAAGTGACTGAGAAAGCAATTATATTGTTGTAAATCCTACTGAGGTATTCAATGTCTGTTCGTCTATTGATTGCATTTCTGTGACTATTTATATATATCATTTCCAAAATTAGTCTTCTACGTTCGTTGTCTTCGTTGTCTAAAACTGTGTTGTCGAAATCGAAATGATGACCTAGGTTATGGTGGTGTTCTGAGAGTGCAGTTCTTGCAGATCTGGGTAGGTCTCTGCAATCGTTTGTGTGTTGTTTGACTCTATTTTTCAAGAATTGTTTTGTTTGTCCGATATATGTACTATAACAATTCACGCAATCGATTTTGTAAATAACGTTTGACTGTGACTCTTTGGGTAACTCATCCTCCACTCTAGGAAGTTTTTTTTAATTTGTTGTCGCTGTATAGTGCTAACGACGATTTATCATTTTGTTTATTTTTTCCGATAGTCCTTTGACGTAAGTTAATCTGAAATATTTTTAATTACCTTCACTGGAACCCGCATTGATATTAGAATTAGAGCGGTTGTATAAAATTTTATTTATCAAGGATCTGGGATATTGGTTTTGAAGTAACATGCATTTAATTTTTTTGGGATTGTATTTGTGGAATCTATCATCACTAAGGGATAAGGCCCTATGTTTCAGACGTTTAATGATACCAGGATTGCTAGGTTCCATGTACCAGTCGTTCTTTCCCTTTTAAAGTTAAACATTCATTTATTTTCATATCTGAGTTTACAATAATTGTGTTTACAATTGAAATGGAACATATAAATAAAAAAAAAAATAAGATTATACATGGTTTTAGAATAATTTGTAATAGAATTAAATTTATTGGAAAATAATAACATATTAACGTAATAACAAATATTCAGACATTATTAATAGAATTAAATAATGAAAAAAAATAAATTATAATACATTTGAAATTAATGAACATAGGATAATAATAAAAAGAAGAAATGGAGGTTGTAAAATGAATGGAATCCGTTATTTCTTTGTGATAGAATGTATGTTTTCACTTTAATTTTGAATTGAAATATATTGTTACATTTTTTTAGATCATCGGGTAGATTATTGAATTTTGAGATTGGCTCATATGTACATTTTTTTTGACCTATTGTAGAATTAATAGCTTCAAGATGGAACCAGTCATATTGTCTAGTGTGGTGAGTATGAGTTTCGGAGTTTCTTGTTAATATGAAATTAGATTTCAGCCTTTTATTAATAATATCATAAGCAATTTTCAGAGTGTTGATTTCATAGTGTTTCTCTAAAGAAAATGTATTCGTTTTATCGAACAGTTGATTTGTTGGCATATCATATGGAAGACGATACAGGACTTTTGATGATTTCTTATATAATACAGACATTTTGTTGAACTCATTTTTTGAACAAGATCCCCAAATATTTATTAAATAGTTTATTCGACTGAGGATATGAGAATGAAGAATTAAATTTGCTACATATGTATTAAGTTTGGGACATCTTCTCAATACACCTGGGATATATTTTTTGTTTGAGAATATCAATATGCTTGTCCAATTTCAGTTTCTCATCAATTCAAATACCAATGTATTTGATTTGGGACGTTTGTTTCAAGCAATTATTTTTTATACGGAGATCTAGATTAATAGTTTGTTTATTTCGTTGGTGGAAAATCATATTGTAACGAACCTAGGCCGGACCTGTCGCCTCACACGTTGCCATCGACAGCGATGAGATCATCCCCGGAGATATTCGAGAACCATCCAGTCGCTCTTCCGCGGAAAACAACGGTCAATATTGGAAACAATTGGAACATGCCGTCGCCAACTGCCAGAATTCGAAAGATCGAGAATTCTGTAACGGAGATAAATAGACAGCCCTCAAGTCTCACGGACAGTCTGAACGAGCCCATACGATCGAGCTATTCAGTGGCGTAGTAATATAAATTAAGTTGTAGATTAAGTGTTAAATAAATTAGTTAAACCAAGTTAAGTTTATTTACGTTACAATTGGTGTCGGAAGTGAGATTTTGAAAATAAACAAGTGATCGTGGAGTGGATAGTCAGAAAAATAAATTGATAGACCTTTCTGTACGCCCAAAATAGACAGTGGCCCGGTTTTCGCGAAGTGGACGATTGTGCGTGGGAATATAAACTGATACGCTGTTCGCGTGAAACAGAAAATAGACAGTGGCCCGGTTTTCGCGAAGTGGACAATTGTGCGTGGGAATATAAACTGATACACTCTTCGCGTGAAACAGACAATAGACTGGTGGCCCGTGGAAAAGAATTCGCGAAGTGAATTTTTAACAAACTGATAACTTTTCGTGTAAAACAGACTGATACCTCGTCAAAGACAAAATGTGTTCAAGAAAAGTGCGCCTTGCGGATTTGAAGGTAGCGGAATTGAAACAGGAATTGGAGGAAGGGAACTGGAAACAACAGGTAAAAGCAAGTACTCCAGGAAAGACTTGCAGAAGGACTTATACAAGAAGGTGAGGACCCCGAAACATTTTTATTCGAAGTTCCCGGAGGTGATTTAATTTTGGGTAATGAATAAACTCGAAGAAACTACTAAATCCGTGAAAGAAGAACTGCAACAAAATTCTAGAAATCTGGAAGAGAAACTTCAGGAAAATTCTATAAATCTGGAAGAGAAGCTCAAGAAAATTCTAGAAATCTGAAGAGAAGCTTCTAGAAAATTCAAGAAGCCTGGAAAAAAATGCTGGAAGAAATCTGGAAGAGAAGCTTCGAGAAAATTCAAGAAGCCTGGAAGAAAATGCTAGAAATCTGGAAGAGAAGCTTGAAGAAAATTCTAGAAATCTGGAAGAGAAGCTTCAGAAAATTCTAGAAATCTGGAAGAGAAGCTTCTAGAAAATTCAAGAAGCCTGGAAGAGAAGTTCCTGGAAAACACAGAAGGCCTAAAAAAAGAATTGTGTGGTGTGGCTAATTTCCTAGAAGAAAGGATGGGAACCGTTGAGACAGAGATAGATAAAATTAGGGAGCAAATGAACACGGAGGTAGATAAAATCAAAGATGGGGTCGAGGCAGAGATGGACAAGATGAAGGAAATAATCAGCGATGGAATCAAAGACGGAATCGAGGCAGAAATGGACAAAAATAAAGGAAACGATCAGTAAGCTGGAAAACAAATTAATAGTGCGTCCTCCACAGAGATGGTTAACGAAAATGCAATGCTGGACTTGAGTTTGAACGTGGATAAAGTTCAAGAGGGTATAAAAGATGTCAAGGTCATTTCAGAAATAGGAAGCTTTCCATGAAGCCGCCTCAGTTCGACGGAAAAACTCCATGGGCAAATTACCGCCGGCAGTTTGAAGCAGCGGCCAAAAGCAAACGGATGGATTGCGGGGAAAGAGCTGTAGCACTGACACTTGCATTACGTGGAGAAGCGACAAATATTCTACAAATCTCACCGCCCAAGAACAGGAGGACTATGATCAGCTGATTAAACATCTAGAATTACGATATGGCCACGCCCATTTGGAACACGTATACCACTCCCAGCTGAAAAATCGCTGCCAAAAATCGGGCGAATCCTTACAAGAATTCGAAACTGACATTGCACGCTTGGTTCGTCTCGCATATCCAGCCACACCAGAAAATGTAATGGAGCGACTAGCGGTTCAAGCATTCTTGGATGGACTCCGTGACCAAGAAACCAGACAAGCGTTGACACTAGCTCGTCCAACACATCTCGTAGACGCACTGGCACGCGCTTTGGAATTCGAGGCAGCGAAACAATCTTGCAAAAGCCAGAGTAAAGTCCGAATGATTGAGGAAGACTCACAGGAGCCTGCTAATTTGGAAGCTGCCATAAGGAAAGTGATTAAGGAAGTGTTCCCTGAGAAAAGACAGATAAGATGCTGGAATTGTGGCAAATTGGACATGTGCGTAGCAAATGTCCAACATTCGAAAACACGACTCCGATGCAGGAAAACTAAAGAAGGTCGACGAGAAGGGCAATCGTCGGCCTGTGTCCAGCAAGCCCTGGTTAACAACGCATATGTCGCTATCCTGCAACGACAGAACAGAGGTGTTTTCGTAGACGGTCTCATCAATAACGAGCCTTGCACCATGCTGCTAGATACAGGTGCGACTAGGACAATTCTCGGACCTTCCTTTGCCAGAACACCGGAACGAATTGAACCGACAACTTGGAAGCTACGCACAGCAACAGGGGAGCCAGCTACGTATATGGCGAGCTACCGATTGAAATAATTTTGGGCAGCACTAAAGTGAAACATCAGGCACTTGTAGCGGACATCGAAGACGATGCAATCATCGGAATGGACATCATGAATTCCAGAGGGTTTGAATTGGATTTCAAAGACGGCGTCCTACGTGTCAACGGAGAAGAGCTGGTACTTCATGGGAGAAGTGAAGAGTTGATCCGTGTGCTGTTGGCTGAAGATATAAGCGTACCTGAGAGGGCTGAAACCATCCTGGAGGCTCGCCTGGACGGGAGTGCGAGCAGTGGAGACGTGATGATGTTCGAGCCCAAACTTCATGATGAGAAAATTGGACGAGGATTGCCCTAGGAAAACCCTGTTACGTGCTGAAAAATTTGTACCGGTAAGGGTCATGAATGTCAATTACTTTCCAGTGACCTTAAAGAAAGGAACAATTTTAGGGCACTGCTCGTCAGTTTCATCTGTGATCCGGGGCGTACGAGGTACGATTACCCAAACCCAACAACTTGCCCACAGAACTAGAAAATTAGTTGCCATCTCTTCCAAAGACATAAAACCAGCTCAACAGCCCAAACTAAGAGATTTAGTCAAAAGTACCAAGACGTCTTCGATACCGGACAAGGAAAGGGGTCGAACTAATGTGGTCCAGCACAAGATTGATACTGGGGTGCCCGACCGATCCGGCAATCAGCAAGAAGACTCCTCTTGCCAAGAAGGAAGAGGCTGACAAAATAGTCAGAGATATGGGAAAAGAAGGAGGTATCGAACCATCTGACAGTCCCTGGTCTACTCCAGCCGTACTGGAGAAGAAAAAGGATGAACCGACACGCGTGTGTGTAGACGATCGACAACTCAATAACGTCACGAAGAAGGACAGTTACCCTCCCCCGAGAATAGATGACACCCTAGACACGTTGGCTCGTTCCACGATGTTCTCGACCCTTGATCTGAAGAGTGGATACTGGCAAGTAGAACTCGCTCAGGAAGATCGAGAAAAGACTGCTTTACCATCGGCTCAGGATTGTGGCAGTTCACCGTTATGCCATTCGGGCTCTGTAATGCTCCCGCCACATTCGAAAGATTGATGGAGACAGTGCTGAAAGGACTCTCATGGAACACGTGTCAGTGTATCTCGACGACATAATTGTGGTCGGCAGATCGTTTGAGGACCACGTGAAAACTTGGAGGAAGTATTCCTGCGACTGAGGAACTCGGATTGAAGCTGAGCCCTAAGAAATGCCATCTGTTCCAAAAGAAGTACGATACCTCGGCCACGTTGTTCTGGAGAAGGAGTAGCAGTGGATGACCAGAAGATCAAAGCTGTTAAGGATTGGCCCATCCCAAAAGACATTCACCAACTTCGAAGTTTCCTTGGTTTATGCACATACTATCGCCGATATGTGCTGGATTCGCCAACATCGCTAAACCACTGACCAGGCTCACGGAAGGCCAAACAAAGTTCCAGTGGTCCGAAGAATGTCAAGATTCATTCAGGAAGCTGAAAGGAGCTTTGATCAACGCACCTATACTGAGCTATCCCCTACCCAAAGGGAAATTCATTTTGGATACGGACGCCAGCGACGTGGGACTTGGAGCTGTCCTATCTCAGATCCAGGAGGGACAGGAGAAGGTCATTGGTTATTTCAGCAAGACGCTTAGCAAACCAAGCGCAATTACTGTGTCACCAGGCGAGGCGTTAGCTGTTGTAAAGGGAGTGGAACACTTCTACAAACGTGATGGAGAAGATCTTACAGTTCAAAAATCCTGAGGGTCAAGTAGCACGTTGGATCGAGAGACTCCAAGAATTCGATTTCGAGATCGAACATCGAGCCGGAACTAGCCATAAGAATGCAGATGCCTTGTCGCGAAGACCATGTCCAGATGATTGCTCACATTGCCGACGAGCAGAAGAGAAAGAAGCAACACTTTGTAGAACCGCGGCAATGGATGACAACTGGAATGACAGCAAGATCCAGAAAGACCAAGAGAGACCCCGACCTTGGCTTAGTCGTCAGCTGGAAGAAGGGCAATCGAAGACCATCATGGCAGGAAGTCGCAGGTTACTCGCCGGCTGTTAAGTCCTATTGGGCACAATGGAACTCTCTTATTCTGGACAATGGGATCCTGAAACGTGTGTTGGAGGCCGATATTGGTGGGGAAGATAGACGCCAAATAATTGTTCCCAGGAACAGAAGAGAGGAAGTGCTGCGGGAAATCCATGATGGAGTCGCCGGAGGACACCTGGGAGTGACGAAGACCCTGCAGAAAGTGAGGCAACGGTTTTACTGGGCCAATTGTCAAGCTGACGTCCAGGACTGGTGCAGGAAGTGCGCTGTATGCGCTGCTAGCAATGGACCTCGAATACGACCCAAGGCCCCGATGCGTCAGTACAACGTAGGCAGCCCGTTCGAGAGAATCGCCATTGACATCGCCGGCCCGTTTCCGTATCCGACCACGGAATAAATACATCCTTGTGGCAATGGACTACTTCAGTAAGTGGGCGGAAGCCTATGCCCTGCCCAACCAGGAAGCCATCACCGTCGCCGACGTCTTGGTGAAAGAGTGGATATGTCGATTCGGTATTCCAATGGAGCTGCACTCGGATCAAGGCAGAAATTTCGAATCCAACCTTTTCCAAGAAATATGTCACTGCTGAACATCCGCAAGACAAGAACCACGGCCCTACATCCGCAGTCCGATGGAATGGTGGAACGGATGAACAGGACGATCAACCGCCACTTGTCCAAGGTTGTCTCTGACCATCAAAGAGACTGGGACCAGTATCTTCATTTGTTCCTGATGGCCTATCGATCCGCAGTACACGAGTCAACCGGTCAAACTCCTGCTAGTATTATAATGGGCCGAGAACTGCGACTGCCTTGTGACCTGAAGTTTGGGATACCGCCAGGACAAGACACTGCGGGAGAGGACTACGTCAGCAAACTTCGGCAGAGAATGGACGACATCCACGAACGAGTCCGGTTGAACATCCAGAGTGCCAGCGATAAAATGAAGAAGACCTATGACATCAAGGCCGACGCTGGAGGATTTAAGGTTGATGACCTGGTTTGGCTGTACAACCCCAAACGTCGTCGTGGACTATCACCAAAGTTGCGGCACTCGTGGGAAGGCCCGTATAAAATCGTGAAAAGGATAAACGACCTTGTGTACCGAATCCATAAGCCACCCCGAGGGAAACCAAGGGTCGTCCATTTCAACAGGTTGGCCCCTTACGCTGGAAACCATGACCAAGTTCGCACCCTCAAGCCACCGGAGGATGATATGACGTTCGAGAAGTTTATGTCCTTGTATTCAAACGGGCAGAAAGTTCTACATGGGGTTACTAGAGAGGAGTCACGAGACCTTTTCGAGGTGCCTGCTGACTACGCACTAGCGCACTGTGTGGCAGAAGATCTTCGAATGTCCAGGGGCATCGCCGTAGTGTTCTCCAAGAAATTTGGTCAACTCCAAACACTGCGGGAGCAGAATCCAGAAGTTGGTGGGGTGCTACAGTTGAAGAAAGGCCAGAGAAACATCTACTACCTAGTTACCAAGAGGCATTCCCAAGATAAACCGTCCTATGAAGATGTCTGGAAGAGTCTCACCAAACTAAGAGATACTATGGTGGACCAGAATCTGGTGGATCTAGCAATTCCAAAATTATCCTGTGGTATTGATGGGTTGGACTGGAGAGTCATAAGAAGTATGCTGGAGGCGATATTCAGATCCAGCGGCATCAAGATTTTGGTTTGCTGTAACCCTCTTCCACGACCGATCATGAAGACCGTGGAGTGTTACTTCCATCGAACTTCACGGTGCAGATATGGGGAGTCATGCAGATATCGTCACACTCCAAGGATGAAATTTCGGGACGAAATGTCTTTAAGAAGGGGGCAATGTAACGAACCTAGGCCGGACCTGTCGCCTCACACGTTGCCATCGACAGCGATGAGATCATCCCCGGAGATATTCGAGAACCATCCAGTCGCTCTTCCGCGGAAAACAACGGTCAATATTGGAAACAATTGGAACATGCCGTCGCCAACTGCCAGAATTCGAAAGATCGGGAATTCTGTAACGGAGATAAATAGACAGCCCTCAAGTCTCACGGACAGTCTGAACGAGCCCATACGATCGAGCTATTCAGTGGCGTAGTAATATAAATTAAGTTGTAGATTAAGTGTTAAATAAATTAGTTAAACCAAGTTAAGTTTATTTACGTTACAATATACTGAGTTTTATTGGAATTTACAATGTGTGTAGAAAAGGAATGCAGTTGTTTTCTTCATGTTCTAGGGTGAATTGAATTCTTGGATGGAAGTTGTTGAAAATGTTCAGTACTTCTCCTTTTTTGTCTCTAGGGATAGCTGTTAGAATGTCGTCGACGTAGCAGAATGGAAAAGGTATTTGGAATGTAAGCTTGTCAGTGATTTTTTCCAGGCAATAGTTCATGACTAAATTGGCTATGCTAGGGGAGGCTGGATTACCTATTGCCGTGCCGTCGAATTGTTTATAAAATATGTCGTTGAATTTGAAATAACTAGAGTCGAATAAATAATTGATGATGGTGAGAAATAAAACTAAAGGAATATCTGTTAATACTTCTAAACTGGGCCAAAATTCATTTATGATTTCCAAAACTATATTTTTGGGGATTTTGGGAAAGAGGGAAACTACATCTAAGGAGATCAATATGAAATCACTGGGATCACAATATTTTTTATTTTCTGTACTGCTGAAAAAGAGTTCGAAATGTGGTATTTGAAGTTGGGAAATAAGCTGTGTAATATTTGATTTATATATTTAGCCAGTGCATATGAAGGACACGGCACCACTGGTCTCAAGGGTACTCCATTTTTGTCTATTTTGGGTGGGCCGTATATCATAGGAGGACATGAATTATAGCATCTCAATGATCTGGCCCCTGTTTCTGATATGCACTTTTTTTCCAAGAGTTTTTTTACTAGATTATTGTTTTTATTCTGGAACTTACTCGTTGGGTCGTTTTTGAGTTGTTTGTAAACTATGGTTCCATTAGTTTCACCGTCTAAAATATCTATCATGCGGGTTACGTATTGTTCTCCTTTGATTAAAACTGTCACATTTCCTTTGTCCGAGTTAAGTACTAACAAATTGTCCTGTTTTCTTAAAAACTTTTTCGTATCTGAAATTTCTCTAGAAAAATTGTTGTTTGTTGTGGGAAACGTGTTTGGATTTCTGTATATAATTTGTGATTATATATCTAAGGGAATTTCTTTCGAGTTCATTAGGCTGGGACTGAATACAGTATTCTATTTCTGAAATTATTTTGGGAATGGGTATACTTCATACTTTCGAATTCCTGAATCCAGAATTTCTGCTGTTTTGAAGTTTTTGTTGGGTCTATAAGCAATGAAAAGTGGAAAAAATATTGAATGTAAAACCTCCATTTCAAAACTAACACATATCCTTTTTATAGATTGTCATGCAATCCATCGTCCCGGAAGAGAAATGTTGCAACCATCGAAAAAATGAGGAAAGAACCGATGAGCACAAAATTATAACCGGCATGTCGTACGATGGTGGTGAATCCTCTGGGATTACGATGTGATAAATGGTTTGCAATAATTCCCCAGAAAACGTTTATTCACTGACTGCGTAGAAGTAATGATGGATAATGTGCTCATATATTTCTCTGGGATGACTATCATTCATTTCACAAATGACTGCGCCATTACAGTGTGTTTAATTTTTCATATATACAATGCAGAAACAGTGCCAAAAAACTGCAAAAACTGAAGAGATTACAATCAATGGAAAAACTCGCGAAACTGGAACGTTTTTACATTTATTGATGGGCAGAGCACCGAAAAAGACGAATCTTATTAGTAACTTCATATTAAACAATAACTTATTGTATAAAAAACAAATGAAAATTAACCAAAAAAAAACAGATATTAAATCTTTATTAGTAAATGGCCAAATTATCAATAGTGAATTAGAAATAGCAGAGAAAATAAATTCACACTTTTCAACTATTGGTGAGAATACAGCGAAAGAATTTAGATCATTTTATAATAATATACCTAATGATACTATACCACCACCTAAAAATAATTCAACACTGTTACTATTCCCCACTGATGAATATGATATTATAGATATAATTAATACCCTTAAAAAAACATGCCCTGATCCAGATTGTTTGATTAAACGAGATATTGTAGAATTAAAAAATATTTTGGGAGAACCATTAACTGAATTAATCAATAAATATTTCATAACAGGAATTTATCCCAATGCATCAGTAAGAGAAATATATAAAGGTGGAAATACCCGAAATCCAATCAATTACAGTCCCATTAATAAGCATATTTTCCAAAATAATTGAAAAAATTATTCAAAAAATAATAGTCAACTTCATAAATAAAAAATATGGATTTGATTTAAATCAATTTGGTTTTCAAGAAAACAGTAAAACACAAGCAGCAGTACAACAAGTAATTGATTTTATACAAGACAGACTTGACAAAGGAAATTATGTAATAGCAATTTTTATGGACCTTAAGAAAGCTTTTGATACAGTTGACCATATAATTCTTTTGAAATATCTCGTTTTAATGGGAATTAGACGAATGACAAATAATCTACTGAAATCTTACCTTAAGAATAGAACCATTTGAACTAAAGTAAATAATTTTGAATCCAAAAAATCATATATAAATGAAGGTGTTCCTCAAGGATCTGTGTTAGGTCCAATTTTATATTTATTATATAATCAAAATATTTCTGAAATCAATTTAACTAGTGAATATACCATATATGCAAATGATACAGTTCTTTTATATGCAAATAAAAACCGTACAATTCTAGAACATACGATAAACGAAGACCTAAAGGAAATAGAAAAATGGCTATATTCGAACCTCCTTTCTGTAAATTTCAATAAAACTCAATATATGATTTTCCACCACGAAATAAACAAACTTCCCAAATCAAATACCTTGGTATTTGGATTGATACGAAAAACTGAAATGGGACAAGCATATTGATATTCTCAAACAAAAAATATCTCCCATTATTGGTGCATTGAGAAAATGTCTCAAACTTAATAGATATATAGCACATTTAATTCTTCATTCTCATAACCTCAGTCGAATAAACTATTTAATAAATATTTGGGGATCAAAAAATAATTTCAACAAAATTTCTGTATTATATAAGTTACAATTAAAAGTCCTGTATCGTCTTCCATATGATATACCAACAAATCAACTGTTTGATAAAACGAATACATTTTCTTTAGAGGAACACTATACAATCAACAGTCTGATAAAAGGCTGAAATCTAATTTCATATTAACAAGAAACTCCGAAACTCATACTCACCACACTAGACAATATAACTGGTTCCATCTTGAAGCTATTAATTCTACAATAGGTCAGAAAAAATTTAAATATGAGGCAATCTCAAAATTCAATAATCTACCCGATGATCTAAAAAAATGTAACAATATATTTCAATTCAAAATTAAACCTCCATTTCTTCTTTTTATTATTATCCTATGTTCATCAATTTAAAATGTATTATTGATTTTTTTCATTATTTAATTCTATTAATAATGTCTGTATATTTGTTATTAGGTCAATATATTATATTTTCCAATAAATTTAATACTATTAAAAATTAATCTAAAACCATGTATACTCTCATACCAGTTAATAACTGTCTGGTTATACATAATATTCTATTTTTAAATTTATATGTACCATTTCCATTATATACACAATTATTGTAAACTTAAATATGAAAATAAATGAATGTTTAATATTCATTGCTGTTTTGAAATTTATTTTGGTTATTGTTATTGGATTTACTCAAAGGATTTCTGAAATCTTTAGTATTGGATTTATTTGTTAGTTTTGCGAGTATATTTCTGTTGGAGTTCTCTCATTTCGTCAAGTTATTTTTTGGTTGTGAACATTTGATTTTTGGGTTCACGACAATGGTCTTATCTGTGGATGAAAGAATTGAAATGATTTACCTACAGTGGCCCAATTAAGTCAGCACCATATGGAAAACATTTGTGTTATGAAAAAATGTTATTCCTGATAAAAAGTTCTGCATAACCTAAAATACAAAATGAAATAATCGAATATAAATTTTTTGCATTTGTATACGAGGTTTGTTGAAAAAGGTAAATTTTGCTCAGAAGTAAAGTACCTTTATTTTTAACAATATCTACAATCTTTGAGATCTTGAGAAAAGTTGATCCTAATTGAAAACTTCGGTCAGATATCTACCATGAAAAAATACAGAATTTAACAAGTTAACTAAAAAGTAACATTAATAACATTATTGGAAATGAAATAGTTTGTATTCTGCTTCAATCCACCAAAGCTTCATAATATCCATCATGTCTTTCAAAACATTCATTGGTTCGTTTGTTAAATTCCCTTAGTACAGCCTTTATAATTTCTGGAGTAATTTCCTGGCATGCATCTGAAATGATCCTCTTCAAATGTTCAATATCTTGAAAAAGATCCTGCTGATAAACTCTTTGTTTTAAGTAGCCTTGTAGAAAATCATCCAGAGGGTTTAAGTCTGGAGATATAACTTGAACAAAATTTACATTTTTCGACAAACCTCGTATACAAATGCAAAAAATTTATATCTGATACTTTTAGGCCATGCAGAACTTTTTATCAGAAATACCTTTTCTTCATAAAACAAATAATAAAAAAGTGCCGATTTAATTGGACACATTGCATATGCGAAACAGGATAATTATTATCGCTTCAGATATGCTTCAATATACATTACGCATATATAAATATACCCAGAAAACATTTTTTGAGTCAAATTTCAATACAGCAGTTTCCGTTTTTTTTGAAAATCAGCAAATTTTGAAGCCACTAATATTGGCGCTTTCTGTGACGTAAACGACCGAGCAGCCAATAGGCGTAATCGGGTTGATTGTGACCTTAATTGGCAATGTTACGAAGTTTCTCAAACTATAAATGTCAGAACTAGAACACTATTCGCAATATCAAGTGACGGATTTAAAGGGTGTAAAAACATTCGATCTGTCATAAAACAATATATAAACCTTGTTAACGAATCATTGTGGTCCATAAAAACGATTTCTGTTAAAGAGAATGCCAATCATTTATTCTTGTTATGGAGGCGCGGCCTAAGATTTGAAAATATGGCAACGTTGCAAAATTGACTGGAGCTGTCAACTGGTTGATCGGGTGATTAAGTCACAACATTTTGCAATGGCGCTGAAAAGAAGCCATTTGAATTTTGCCGAATTCAAATATTTTTTATTAAGAAAAAAAAAATACTAATAGAGTTATCACAAGCTGTAAAATGCATTGAATTTATTTTGAAAATTTTGTGTCCTCGCCCATTGTTTCAGGAGAACTGCAACCGATTTTATCGAACATCATCCAGAAACAAAAATTGCCACGAATACATACGTAAGTCGGTGACAAAATTTGAGGAAACGGGCTCCGTAAAGATCAAAAAGAGGACCACACCACGAGAACTTGGAGAAACTGCTTCTGGAAGTACTAGGACAATTTGCAATAAATCCTCAATTTTCGTTGCGAAAGGCTGCAAGAGAAACGTGAATTTGTCATGAATTGGCGCGGCAAGTTTTTTCCGTATAAAATGAACACAAAAACTAGGTGTTTATGACCCTGATAGTAGAATGGAATTTTGCGAACTGATGACTAACTCAATTGATTCTGCTGATTTGAAGACAAAAATGTATGTTTTTCAAATATTTCAAAGAAAGGAATTCTCGAATCCTGAACAGTATTCCAACCATGGGTGATGACTGACGCCTTCAATTTTCTAATGTTTACTAAAATACGCCTAAAAATAGTCCCAGGAATTCAATTGTTGTGGAATATGTGAAATTAGGAAGGATTTTATGAAAAAAATGTCTGCACCTTATAATTTTAAATTTTTGTAGCCAGCTCACCATCTATTCTACCAAAACACGGCCTGGTTCAACAACTGCTCCCCCACTATTCACGGCACTGCATTGCATGTTTCCATGTGTATAGTTTCCGAAACATGACAATATTCCACGTGGCAGAAGATGCTGAATAAGCCGAGCGTGTGGCAATACATTTTATTATGTTATAAATTAACTCTGTGACAAACAGACATGTTTACTCTCATTTTCGGATGCAGTTTCGCAAGACAAACACATGCTTTTAATTTAATGATGTCTCCGGAAGTTAAAGGAATGAGTTTTTGGCACGAATAACGCAAAGTAATTCTGATTGTACAATGCAAAACGAGAAAAAAAAAGATAAGATAAAAAACATTTCCATTACTGGTCTAAATTGATAGCAAATTATTGCAGTATATGTCCTGTATCAGAGAGTATTTTGATATTTGCATAATCGAATTGATGACAGGATTTTTTATAGTGTTCAACCACCACGCATGAGTTCTTTACTAAACGACAGCATTCTTATGTTGAGTTATACGTTGTTTTAACCACTGTGACGTTTGTCCCACGTAACAGCTTTGACATTCTGGACAAGGAAGTTCGTAGTTGACGTTGCTGTTATATAATATAGGTGTCTTGTCTGTGACTTTTGAAAATAAATTTTAATTTTTACAAGCTTTCATTTAGTTTCACCTGTCCCGGTGTCTGTCTGTAATCAAATCTTGCAAGTTGAATTTGACCCACTTCTAATCGTCCGATTGATTTGAAATTTGGCAGATGTACATAATTCCGGAGACAATGTATTATGGAATTTTTGTTAGGAAAAAAACAGAAATGGCGGTTCCAATATGACGGACAATTTTTGTGATTATGGTCCGATTCTATTCAAAATTGGTATCTAGGGGTTTTCGGGGTTGGAAATTATGATTTTTTTGTTAAAATTCTAAAGTTCAACATGGCGGCTCCAAAATGGCGGACTAGTTTTGGTATTATGGTCCGATTCTATTCAAAATTGGCATGTGGGGGTTTTTGGGGTAGAATATTTTTTTTACAAGCTTTCATTATTAGTTTCACCTGTCCCGGGGCCTGTCTGTCTGTGTGTTTGTCTGTCTGTAATCAAATCTTGCAGGTTGAATTTGACCCACTTCTATTCGTCTGATTGATTTGAAATTTGGCAGGTGTACATAATTCCGGTGACAATGCACTATGCAAACAAACAAAATGGCGGCTCAGATATAGCGGACAAAAAAAAAAGGAAAATTAGGACCGATTCAAGGTGTGTACGTCTTAAATAACTAAAATACGGAATTTTTAAAAACTATCTTTGCAAGTTTACGATACAACCTTTAAGTTGTCCACCAGGTTTAATGGGTTCTGCAATTGCAAATTTACATTTTATCACCCACATTAGGAAACAGAGTATAGCGCGATACCACGTGAGTAAATAGGACTTTGTTCCATTTTTTTTTCTATAGAAGCGGAATGGTTCTCAATATTAAAAAAACTCGTGTATACACTAATATTGTGGGATCAATAAAATTCAATAAAAACAGAACTAAAAAGTTGAAAATTCAAATAATAAAAAAAAAATATTTAAAGTCACGCTTTAATACAAATGCACTAAAAAGGAGAGGAAATCGGACGATCAGAATTTTGAATAGAATCGGACCATAATCACAAAACTCGTCTGCCATTTTGGAGGCGTCATGTTGAATTTTGACAAAAAAAAACATGATATACGACCCCGAAAACCCCTAGATACCAATTTTGAATAGAATCGAACCATAATCATTTTGTTTTTTTTTCTAACAAAAATTTCATAGTGCATTTCAACCGGAATTATGTATACCTGCCAGATTTCAAATCAATCGGACGATTAGAAGTGGGTCAAATTCAACTTGCAAGATTTGATTACAGACAGTTACACAGACAGACAGACAGACAGACAGACAGACAGACAGACAGACAGACAGACAGACAGACAGACAGACAGACAGACAGACAGACAGACAGACAGACAGACAGACAGACAGACAGACAGACAACAGACAGACAGACAGACAGACATACATACAGACAGAGAGACAGACAGACAGACAGACAGACAGACAGACAGACAGACAGACAGACAGACAGACAGACAGAACAGACGACAGACAGCAGAACAGACAGACATACGGATAGAACAGACAGGCAGGCAGACACAGGGACAGGTGAAACATAATAAAAGCTTGTGAAAATGATAATTTTTGACTTTTTATTTTCTAAGATATCGACTATTACGAATTTTACTCGACATAGAACGAAGACACGACCAACTGTGACGAATTGGCGACAGTGTATGCTGCGGCGAACTGCTGGGCGCGTGGTAAAGTCCGGGAATGTAAAATGGAAGCACCAATATCAATCGGCTTAGAAGGATGGGGATACACGCTGAGTGTGCTTTGTTGTCACGGTTACACCACCGCTCTCTATACGTGTAGCGCACCTATCCATGCAGGAGGTATGGCTGTTTGGGACATTCAGAGTGTACAAGCACTGTCAAAAGTTCAAGACCAGCAGCATTGGATTTTACTGCTGCCGAAACTCTTGGCTGATACGTGTACATACAGAGCTACCTCAAACTGTAAGTTTGAGTTGTATTTCCTCCGCAAATGGGTACAATTTCTATCTTTTCCTGCAAAGTCAGCATTTTTATTCTACTACCCGATGAACATTTATCTTTCGTAATTTTAGAGAAACTGTCAAACACTTTGCTATTTCAATTTCCATGACATTCAATTTTATTGTTTTTATAGCATACTTTTTAGCTCATGAACCCTTTATTGATGATTGATTTTCGAGAATTATTTTGGAGAATAATTGTTTAAAGGAAACAGATTCTGGTGATCTTTCCTCACTGCACATTCTCTAGTATCTGTCTCATTACGTTTCATATTATCCGAAACTATAGAATGTAAATTTGCCGAGAATAATATAAAAATGCTGTTCAATATTTTGGTTTGACGAACTCACCTCAAGAAGTAACGTTACCCAAACCACGTTGAAAATACAGAAAAACGGTACCGTTTCCCTGGACACAAGCATTTGAAGAAATCCAAGGAAAACTGGAACGGCCAAGGCATAGGTGTAGAAGCCTAGGAAGGTGAAATACAGCGCTACTGATTCTCCGAAATACCATCTGATCTCCTCTGAAAAATAAATAATAATAATAATAATGTTTATTCACCAGTTTATAATTACAATACAGTGCATATAACGAGTTAGTCTTAACAATTTGGGAAAAAAACATTAGAGATGAGTGTGTAAATTCAATGATTAATGAGAGGGCAAAGCACGAACTATTGATGGTGGTTGAGGGGTGTAGAGCTCGTCCAGTATTGAAACGACCGTTTGGTAGGTAGAGAGGGGAAAACACGAGTAGACACGATTTTATGTGGCTGCTTACGCTACGGCGAATCTTCACCAGTGGCACAGTTTATAGCTAAAGAAGCAGTTCGCTCACTTGGCCCCAATGCATGTTCCAAGGTAACATCCACTCCAGGGAAACAATTCAGGATGCGCAGAAGACTGTACGCGGTTATCGCTCTTCGAAGTATTTGAAAAATGTCCGTATTAGTAACACAGTAACACGCGGTATGCGCGAGGGATATAAATCAGAGTTGCGCAGTGTACAAACGGGAACATAAAGATCAAAGTGCCGACGCCAAGTGAGCTAACTGATTCTTCAGCTATAAATTGTGCCAGTGGCTTGTCATGCAGCGTTTGAAAGGTTAGGTATGTTTGATTGATAAATAGGTAGTGCAGTTATTTATTCAACTTTGAAATAGTTTACTTGTTACCTTGCCAAGATGCCCAGTGGTAAGTACTATTCAGTAGCGGAAAAAGAAATTATGACAAATCTTATCAAATTCATGAAAAATGAGGCCAAAAATGGTATAGAAATACCTTTACAAAATTACAAAGAACGTGCCAAGGCAGCAATGGATATAACAGAAAATTGTTTTAAAAAAATTAAAACGGATCAATCAGCTGTGAATTCAGAAAAAGAGTAGGAAAAATAAAGTCGAAAAGTAATATTACGGAAGGGCAGGGTGAAACAATGAGAACGATCATAAATGATTTTTGTTTGATTGAAAAACAACGCCCTACTTTAAAGTCTATTCTTCAAAAAATAAAAAATGCTTAGGTAGGGTTTGAAGGCAGTCGTTCAACATTGCACATTATAATCAAAGAGTTAAGTTTCGATTGGTAAAAAACGCCTGATAATCGAACGATATTGATGGAAAATCATGAAGTTAGATTGCTAAGAGTGAACAAAGAAAAAACATAATTTACACTGATGAGACGTATTTGCACAGTTCTCATACACGTTTCCGGTATCGTCCAGGTCTATCTGTCCATTTTTATATCTATGTATTGAATTTTTCAATTTTAACAAAAAATCATAATTTCCGACCCCAAAAACCCCCACTGTCCATAACCGCAAAACTCGTCCGCCATCTTGAATTTATGGATTTTAAAAACGTGATCTCCGACCCCATAATCACAAAACGCCATATTGGAGCCGCCATCTTGAATATATGAATTTATATATATTATATTTATCTATATATATATATATATATATATATATATATATATATATATATATATATATATATATATATATATATATATATATATATATATATATATATATATATATATATATATATATATATATATATATGGATTATATGGATAAATATACATATAGGTTCATAATCTCCGACCGTAGGCACGATTTAAATCTAATAAAAATAAACCAAATATTTTTGCCACATTTTTTTTTTAATTTTGATTTAAAAAAATAACTTATAGAAAAACTTTTTAAGATAAGCTTTTATTTAAGCCGTGTACTAAAACGTATAAAATAAATTTAAGTCATCGCTGACAATGATTTAATTATTTTTTGTTGAATTATTTGGTTTCAAAAAGCTTGTCGCGCGAAGTGTTCATAAAAGTAGGTACCAATTGATTTGATTGGGCAGTGATTAGTTGGTAAGTAAGAACCTGTCAAGGTATTAGATTTTTACAAAGTATTCATGGAAGTAGACAACTTGTCAAAGTATTAATTTTATTACAACACATACATACCAATTTTGAATGAAATATGACCCTAATCAGAAAACTCGCCCTTCATCTTGGTGCCGCCATCTCGAATTTATAAATTTTGACGAAAAATTCATAATCTTCGACCCCAAAAACCCCCACATACCAATTTTGAATAGAATTGGACCATAATCACAATGTTTGTCCTCCATCTTGGAGCCGCCAGCTTGAATTTATGAATTTTGACAAAAATTTCATAATCTTCGACTCCGAAAACCCCCACATACCAATTTTGAATCGAATCGGACCATAATCACAAAACTCGTCAGCCATCTTGAATTCATGAATTTTGACACAAAAATCTTAATCTCCGACCCCGAAAACCCTCACATATCAATTTTGAATCGAATCGGACCATAATCACAAAACTCGTCCGCCAAAAACTACGTCTCGTGTTTCGCCTATTCCAAATAATTTGGTACGCCTATGGACTTTCTATTAATACCCACAATTAGACAATGGTTCTGGCATCTTCGAGAAAAATTGGTTGTTAGGTAGGGGAAGGCCAAAGTGGTCGTTTCAATACTGGACGAGCTCTACCTTAGTTTTTCAGTTTCCATTTTTGTTCTTTATTGAATACTGTAATATTTAATTTGTACAGTGTTTTTCAGAAGGTTTTAAATATAGCATGGATTGTTGTCTTTCGACAGAGAGTAACCATTGTTTTACAGGTTTCTTGAAAAAAGGAGAAAACTTGCGATTTTCAAACGGTTCAGGTAATATGACCAGTAGCCCTGGTCCAGTATACGCAAAGTATCTTTGGCCGATTGATTTTCTTGCGCGCGGTAAGTGTGGTGAACAGTTTGGATGTTTCGTTTTCTCTGGCTAAATAGCATCAACGTATTTCTTGCATACAGCTGTCTTATGTCCAATAACAACATTCATGTATAGTGTTGCTCGGTTCCCAACTGAGGAAAATGTAATTTGTACCAAAATATCTCGATATACAGTGCGCGCGTGAAGTATGGAAACATGAAGATATCTTTGACACACCCCGTAAGATACAGTAACAAAATTTTGGTTATGTATATTAGATGGACCAGCGATTTTAAATTTTATATTTTCGACGTTGCCAAATGTACAGTTTCTGAGATATACGAACAATATGTTTATTTTTAAATGGACAACCCGTATATTTTACAATTTTCTGTTACAGTTTTTCATTGCCGATGCAGCATACAAACTGTTGATGGCCAATATTGACCAATAATTTTAATAAATTAGGAAACATATTTTCATTGCAACCGTTGATATTAACATAAAGAGAAAATAAAATGGGCCACTTGGTATTTGTTGAAGTTTGAAAAAGTCTTTGCTGTTTTTGTACTGATAAACATGATATGAATATGGGTTTCATTTCGTTAAATCAAGTAGGTTTTACTGTCAGTAGGTACCTACGTCGTGAGAGTTTTTAAAAATAGGCTTACCAGCGATAAAAATCGGAGTAAAGTACAATGGTACATGACACCAGATTCAATTGGCTCTCGCAGGTGGAAGAATACTTTATATTTGCTGACTGTGGAAACTTATAGCAGCGTTTTCTCAATTATAACTCAAAAAAGCTCACGGACGACATTCTGGTTAAATTCAAGCAAAAGCTAATTTCGCTTGACTCAGAGAGACTTGCAAGTTCTTCCTACCCGCTCATATACAATGGCTTAACAGCCTCCGATTCTTCAAAATCCTACTTGAGTATTCCCTCACAAATTTATATAACACGTATTATTGCTCAAATCAGAACCTCTAGCAAGGAGTGTTCAATTTGTAACTTACAAGTGACCAAGTCATTGCAATACATCCTGTTTGAATGCCCTATCTACTTGGGCATAAGGCAAAATGCGATTCTGTCGGAAATCGGCAATATTGATGATCTAGTACTTGTACTCAATACACAAAACATGTTACTGTTAGCAAACCTAGCGAAGTCTCTGATGAATATAATGAAGCTACGTTCGTTCATTATGAATGAATGACTGTGTGAATGTGGCTATTAGCTACAACGTAGAAATTTGTACAACTCTTTATTATACTTATGATCCATGTGGAATTACGCTCGCTTATTAGCCGAGCCCTTGTGAATAGAAATACATGTATTTTTTTTAACACAATAAACTTATCTATCTATCTATCAATGGTACATTTAACAGAGCGTCAAAGAATTGAAATTTCAATACTAAACGGATGTGGGGATAGGTAACACCATAATAATTATGAAATTTGAGTATGTTTTATTTGCGAAATTATTTGTAGGACACGAACACACGCAGAGGTATGTGAAATTTTAATAACAAGTATGAAGACAGAACTCATATAGCACGTGGTACTGTATCTGAAATTATTCATACATTTGAGGAAAGTGGACATGTACGAGAACTCTCAAAAAGTGGCCGCCCTGCTATTCCAGAGCAAACAAAAACTGACATTTTTTTGTCGATGGTTGAAGACCCTCATAAGGCTACTAGAGTTGTTGCAACCGAAAATCACATCAGTCAAACAACTGTTCGTAAATATTAAAAAAAGAACAATGGCATCCCTATAAAGTACAATTGGTACAGGAACTGAACGAAGACGATCCAGATCGCAGAATGGAGTTCTGTGAAACAATGTTAATCCTAATTTCTTCAATCAAATCTTTTTTTCTGATGAGGCTACTTTCCAGTTAAATGGCACGGTCAATAAACAAAACTCCAGGTATTGGTCACATGAAAATCCTCATTGGATGGTGGAGGCACATACGCAGTATCCACAAAAGATCAATGTGTGGGAAGGAATTATTATTAATACCGTTATTGGACCTTATTTTTGGAATAGAACCATGACAGGTGAAGAATACTGGGCATTTTTAGAATTAGAGTTAATTTCAGAATTAGCCAGACTCTTTCCTGATGATATAAATCCCCACATCGTGAATAGATCAATTTGGATTCAGCAAGATGGAGCGCCTCCTCATTATCTTCGAGGCGTTCGTCAGTTTCTCGACATTACATTTCCAAATCGTTGGATTGGAAGAAGAGGAGCTATCGAATGGCCAGCAAGATCCCCGGACTTGACACCTCTGGATTATTTTTTGTGGGCTTATTTAAAAAGCAAAGTGTATGTGAATGGGCCTCAGACTATCCAAGGACTGAAAGACAGAATTACACAGGAGATAGCACTAATTTCTCCGGAAACGATTAGAAAAGTCTTGGATGAAGTTTCATTCAGAATGGATTTCTGTTTCAAAGACAAGGTCATATTGAACATCTCCTTCAATTTTTTCTTTAGATATTGTTTTCTGTTTATACTGCAATATTAATTAAAAAATAAAAATATTTTTCCTAATTTCTAAAATTAATGGTAATATTGGCCATTAACAGTTTGTATGCTGCATCGGCAATGGAAAACTGTAACAGAAAATTGTAAAATATACGGGTTGTCCCATTTAAAAATAAACATATTGTTCGTATATCTCAGAAATTGTACATTTGGCAACGTCGAAAATAAAAATTTAAAATCGCTGGTCCGTCTAATATACATAACCAAAATTTTGTTGTTGTATCTTACGGGGGTGTCAAAGATATATTCATGTTTCCATACTTTGCGCGCGCACTGTATAAATACATTTGTAAGTACCAAATTTTGGTGTTAATAATAATAATAATGTTTATTCATATAACATTCATACATTAGATCATAGAACAAATTGGTGGTGTTAGTATCTATGGATAAGAACAAGAATTTCAAAGAGTATGAATAAACCATGAACCCACTAAGGCAATTCCAGAGCGTGGGTGTTCATTGCATGAATCATAACGGTAATTGATATGAATTGTTATACAGTGTGACCCATTTAAAATGGAACCACCCCTGTAGAATACGCATTTTTCAGTAAATCTTAAAAACATGTTTTTCTAATATTAAGAATCGAAAACTGTATCTTGACACAAATTTTCATAACTTTAGTTCCATTTCCAAGGCACTCTATGGTTTTTTTTTCTTTGTCAAAAACAGCAAAAGTTTATTAGGCATTTTTTCCCCAAATTTGACTACACCACTGAATTTGTAGTCAATATAAATGAAAACCATCAAAATTTCATGGAAAAATATTGGTTAACAACGAAGTTACAACAAATTTAATTTTGGAAACAATGTATTTGATTATAATTTTTATTTAGATTGCAGACATATTTGAAATCTGGCAACACTGCCGATACAAAGTAGAGCATAAGTGAATTTGTACAGCGAAAATCCGAAGTCAATAGCTCATTTCGTTCAACAGTTATAACTACTGAAAGTATGGTAATGTGAGCAATTTGTGGTGTACTAAATCATAGCCTGCTGTTGATTTAGTACAATACCTATACCCAATGTATTAGCTCAGCTTTCCTCAAATTATTGATGCCTTCTCTGGAAGCTTGTTCCAGTTGAGTTTTGCAGAATAAAAAATGAACATTTTTGTGTCCTGCTTTCTGTTTTATTATTGAATAAATAATTTTGATACTTCAAAACTTGATTCGGTTCATTTCGTTTTTATCGGCTATTGAAAACTGCATAACTTGAAAATGAATTTTTAATTTTCTGTTATTTTCGAATACACTTATAACCTAAACTTAAATAAATGATTTTAGGGGAATATAATTCACAAATCCAGTGGCGTAGTTAGATTTTTATTACAAACTCGCTTCCACCAGAAATCGCTCACATTACCATACTTTCATGAGTCATAACTGTAGAACGGAATGAGCTATTGACTTCGGATTTTCGCTGTACAAATTCACTGGTGTTCTACTTTGTATCGGCAGTGTTGCCATATTTTAAATATGACTATAATCTAAATGAAAATTAATATCAAATACTTTGTTTCCAAAATCAAAGTTGTTGTAACTTCGTTGTTAACCAATATTTTTTTATGAAATTTCCATGGTTTTCATTTATAACGACTACGAATCCAGTGGTGTGGTCAAATTTCGAAACAAAAATTGCCTAATATACTTTTGCCGTTTTTAAAGGAAAAAAAAAACGTAGAGTGCCTTGGAAATAAAACTAAAAATATGAAAATTTGTGTCAAGATACAGTTTTTGATGTGTAATTAAAAAAAAAAATTTTTGAGAATGACTGAAAAATGCGTATTTTACAGGGGTGGTTCCATTTTAAATGGGTCACACTGTATTATGTGTAGATATAAAATATGTATAAACGTTACATGTAAAACGAAACAGTAGTAAGTGGAAATGAGATGCTGAAATTGAAAATAATTTAACCATCGATTACATGTTGGTAGAATAATGTGGGGATAGAAAGTTTGTCTCGTGGTCCGCCCAATTGGGAGAGACCCTTGGGGACAATAAATGAGCTATAAACGCTACCTGCCTAGGGAAAAGAGCGGTTTCTCTGTCACCAAATCTTGACCTTACCAGTCACCTGAGTTTGCTTTTGAAAAGGCAGTTCATTTCAAACGATTTTCTAGCTTTCATTTCCATTTTCAATTACTTGGAGGTGGATATTTCTAACTCGTCTGCAGTTTACTATATTTACAATGTATTTGAACTATATTAAATAAAATATATCGCTATGCATATTTCGAATTCAATTTTCCCATCATTTCATGGCTGAACTTGATTGAATTCGCGTATTAATAGACGAATCTCATTTGAACCGAAAACAAGTGCCGGCATGCACATCACATATATTATCATGATTCAATAATTCCGTACAAACAAATTACAGGATTGAATGAGGGATAACGAATATTATATGCTGGCTTTGGCTTGTAATCGATTGATATAATATACAGGGTGTCCCACACTCGATGGCATATTAGACGTTTCTGGACACAGGATAATTTTGAAAATTTGGTTTCTTTGATAATTAGTTCTGCTCTATCGATCTAAAATATTATCAGCGCAGCGGCGTTGCCGCTTATATTGAAAAGTAGTAACAACTTTGATATTTTAAATGAGACACCCTTTATATTATTGCATTTTTTGCTTTGATATTGCTTTATGATCATTTTTGTATAATACTTCCCTATACCTATCTCAAGCGGTTGTCAAGAAATTCATTGATTTCCTTATTTTTTGTGCAAAAGAATAGCTTCAATTACGGTAGTTGTCGTGAAATCCACCTCCAATCAGATTGCGTTCATATTTAAACCACTCTTAGTTAACATTATTACATATTGAATTTTTGGAATGATTTACTACACCGAAAGCGAGATCTGAGTTCAAAGTTGCAACGTTTAACACGTAATCCCTATAGTGAGCTACCGCGGACACCACATTTTAAGGTATAACTAAAAACCCTCCATTCAGACCTTTTTGAAAAATTAGTATATTATTAAAAGGTAAGTAACAAATTTTATAGAAAAAATTAAACATGCGTAGCTATACACTTATTTAGTTATTGCCATAAGAAGTTTATAAATTAGTGCGTATGAGAAGTGCCAGAGGGGAAAAGCTGAGAATCGTGGCAACGCCTCAAGCGAGCGCTCGTGATTCAAATAAGCGAGAGCGCGAGGGTCTTGGGGGTTTGAATTGAACTGTGTTTTGGATTGCACATATTTATGAATAATAATTGTGAATAATTGCGTTAATATATACTGATGCATTTTAAACATATTACAATAGGAATAGATATAAAATAAAATGTAGTTTTAGCGAGTAACGGCAAACAACAGTGCATAAACTGCATTTTATTTATACATTTGTACAACACATGTACGTAAAACATAATTCCAATATTTTTAAACATAAACAAAAATGATTCAGGCTAATAAAATATAACGTATAAATCTACAAAAAATATAAACAACAATGAATGAAATATTATTTATTTTTAACTATTATACTTAATAATCACATGATTGACCGAACATTTATTTTTAAATCATTAATGATTTCAGTTAATGCTAATTACATCATCCACTTCTCATGGGCACAAGCCAAGTCAGCCCACGAAGCGGCCATCCCGAGCCTTTCAGATTCCAGGAACCGAATCAGCATTTTACTCATTCACATTCATTTCTGCTTATTTTCATAGATTTAGTCTTGATGTAACTCTTGTTGTATTCACACCAAATTTTTGTACTTGTAATTTTTTATGAAAGTTTTTTTTGAAAAAACTTTGAAACGAAATACATAATTGGCGCAGTCGGTAGGATTGTTACGAAGAATCCATCGTGGATAACTTTCACTATTTCAATAGTTGAGTGACAATCCGAAAGAACGCCTACGATTCCGGACATTCGATCGTGAAAGGTTCGGTCATCAGTGGCGTGCAATCAGAAAACTATATTTGTGGATACCAAAGGATTACCAATCGCTGCAGATCTTCAATGAATGCGAAAGTACTGTAAGTGATTCAATCTTTTCATGTCAGACTCCCCAGCTTCTGTTTCCTCATCCTTCAGTGATCGTGAAAGCAATCTTGAGTTAGAAATAAGTGATTTAGCAAATAGGATCAATACCATTAATTTTCGGGCAGAGATATCGCCAGATAGTAATAATTCACCGATAATTAACGATATCCCAAACCTCGAAATGTCTACCCCAAGTTTCACCAAAGTTCACGCTGAAACCATTCCAGATTTTGATGGTGATGTGAACGAACTTCAATTCTTTCTTGAAAGAGTTGACAGTATCATTAAGCATTTTTACGATACTTCAAATACTGCTAACTTTCAAAACGTAATATTGTTTCGTACAATAATTAGTAAACTTAAGGGTTCCGCACGTGAAGTTGTTAATATTAGTTGTGTTACTACGATTGATGAAATAAAAGTCGAACTCATTAAGAATTTCAGTGACCCTAGAAATGAAAATTGTCTATCTCTTGATTTGAATAATTTAAGGCAAGGACCGAACAAAACCCCTTATCAGTTCCACGATAGAATCAGAAAATTATTGAATACTATATCAAATTATCTGGCTATTCACGGAAGGGACGTCAACCTCCGCAAGTTCAAACAAAAATTAAACTTTTTACATTCGCATCAAAGAATCAAGAGAGGTATTATCGACGGTTTAGGTACTATTTTTAAGAGCATATCAGGTAACTTGGACGCCGAAGACGGCAGAAGGTATGATAAGGCTATTTAAATCCTTGAAGCAAATCAAGAAAACATTGCAAGCACTCTGAACAAACAAATTTTGCTGAATAGTAAGATAATTGACGACTATAATAGCACATTAACCTTAGTCAAGCAAAACGAGAAACAGATAGCGGACAAGATTAACGAACTTAATTCTGAACTGGACGAGATAATTTACGATTTTGAAGGGTATTTGACTGCTAAAAATGCGTTAGATCAAGTCAGTGCCGTACTTTCCTGGGAAAATCACGTGAGGTCCATTGCCAAAAGTGCATCCCAAAAACTTGGTTTTCTGTTTCGTGCCAAGAGCTATTTCACCCCCAGTCAGCTGCTTATGATCTATAAGGCACAGATCCGACCTGTCCTGGAATACTGTTCCCATATTTGGAGTGCGGCACCTAAACATATCCTGAGGCTATTGGATTCTGTCCAAAAAAGGGCAATTCGTCTCGTCGGTGATGCCTCGCTTACAAACTCGCTCACTTGTCTGGAACACCGTAGAAAAGTTGGCGATTTGTCTCTATTTTATAGATATTTTCATGGGCGATGCTCTTCTGAAATATCAACAATCGTTCCTGCTTTGGCAGTCTCTTCGAGATTAACCCGTCAAGTTCAGTCATCACACCCCTTCGTGGTCACTTTGGAAACCTGCAGAACACCACTTTCCAAAGACTCGTTCATCCAACGAACAGCGAGGCTTTGGAACTCATTGCCTAGGGAGGTGTTCCCCGAGGCATACAACCTTCAGAAATTTAAGAAGAACACCAACTCCTACCTTCTTTCCCTAGGTTCCCACGATGTTCTCTGAACATTACAGGATATCCCTTTTCGTGGGAACCAGAACATAAAAAAAAAAAAAAACTTGACATACTGAACGGAATTCTCCTCAATCTGGAAACAGCCGTCACCTTTGCCAGACTGAAAACAATTCATTTTAGTATTCTGAAGTTCGAAGACCTCGAATACATAACTCAAAAACTTTCAAAAATGTACTCTTCAAATGAATTATTATTTGGAAATAATCCCTCTGATATTCATCAATATTATGAAATTCTGAACATAGAATCATATTCGGACAATAAGATTGTTTTCATAATTCACTTCCCGATTACACTTCCTCAGACATACTCATACTTTCATCTCTATTCAATACCCTCCAAAAATAATACGATCCTTATACCTCCCAAAACTTTTCTGGCAATTAAAGATGATCATTACGAGTACGAGGAAGAAGAGTGCAAAAATACCCACCCACTGTACTGTTGCACAAATCGATCGCCACTTCAACAGTTCAAACCACAGGATTGCATTCATCGACTCCTTCAGCTGAAAAACGAAGAACCGACCTCATGCGAATCAACCCTCGTAGAAGTCAAGCGAGAGATAATCGAACCAATCAATACAGCCCACTACATAGTGATATTTCCGGAAAATACCAAAATGAGGACAAACTGTTTCAAAACGGACTTGACTACACTCAAAGGCACATTCTTAATCGAATTACCACCAGGGTGTAGCTTCCAAACACCCAAAATGAAGTGAATCAACAACGAGGACCTTATCCCCGGACAACTGTTTCTGCTTCCCGAAGTCAAAGTTTCCCGAATCACTATGGGTCACCTGCAGGGAATACAACTTCACGATGTACCTTTGGACCAAATGCATCGTCTGCGGAAAGAACAGCTCGAAATCCATCAAGTCGCCTTGGAAAATCCTTCCAAGAATCTGGCATATATCTGGTCAACACCACTGTACATCATTCTGACAATTATTTTGATTATTGGTTTGATCAAACGCTATAGGACGAGATGTTCAAAGCCCGAACAGCATCCAGTCTCGGAGGACCGAGGCAATATTCAAAGGACCACCCCCGATGAAGACGATGAATAGAGATCTACCCCATCTGTATGGATCTTTCTGATGAGGGAGGAATTACATCATCCACTTCTCATGGGCACAAGCCAAGTCAGCACGAAGCGGTCATCCCGAGCCTTTCAGATTCCAGGAACCGAATCAGCATTTTACTCATCCACATTCATTTCTGCTTTTTCTCATAGATTTAGTCTTGATGTAACTCTTGTTGTATTCACACCTAATTTTTGTACTTGTAATTTTAATAAGAGTTTTTTTTGAAAAAACTTTGAAACGAAATACATAATTTGCTTTCCTATTTTTAGTAACTCTAGGTTTTCCATTCTCCAATTTTTCAGTTAGGTGAATAATCACAGCTTCTTCTCCTTCATCGTGATTTATTTCAGAAAATCATATATTACATTTTTTTCAATAATTCCCGTGATATAACATTTTTTAAGGCACTTAAATTAAGTAAATCAGAATATATTCTTTCGTTCTCAATACGTTATTCATATAATTTCATGCATGTTGATAATTCTGACTCTTTACCAACGAAACGAACTAATTTTTGCAAAATTTGTACATCATACATCGCTTCGTGGATTTCGCACTTATTACAACGGACACTTAAAATTGATGCAAGTCCTACATGTTTTTCTTTCAGCACATTCTCCAAACTCAAAACCTGGTGGCAGTTCCGACACTTCAAATTTTTCCCAAGTTCTTTGAGATTAACAATGCGATTTCCTTCACACACATTATTTTCATTAGTCTGTCATTTGTTCGTTTTTCGAGCCTAACGCAATTCAGACAATTTATTTTTCCTTTTTTCAACTTTTGTTTTAGCAAACCTACCATTTTTTGCGCGAAATAGATCCACAGCTTTGACTGCTTGTTCATAATAGTATATTAAATAACTAAATGCGAGCATTCGTTGGATTGCGACTTTGCCAATAGTCCAGGCATGGTTTATTTGCTGTATCACGCATGCTAGTTGCGTTTCTGAGTGTACAGTTTCCTTAAAAAAGATCCCTCTAATTCAGCGTTTGCACATGTATGGCGTCGCCCTATCATCCAGCCTAATTTTTGACACTGTTTCTAGCACAACTACCTTAAATGTTTATTACTGCGGTATTTGGAGTCGAACAAAGCTGAAATTTTGGGTGTAGTTTACAAATGTTCTGTGCATTATGTTTAAGGGAATTCGTTCTGCATTAAACAGGGTCGTTCAAAATTTTAGATTTTTCCGATGGATAAAAAAATGGTGAAGAGTAGATTTTTTTGAATGGAACACCCTGTATATTATCGAATATCCTGAAAGACAATTAAAATTCCTTTCAAATGATGTATCATGTTCCTATACCTAAATAGTCTGGTTTCCGAAATAAAAGCAAGTTTCTAGAAAAATCGGATGATTTTGCCATATTTTGTATTGAATGTCATGGAATATGTCATTATGAAAATTCGAGAATTAGTGCATCAATAATAAAACGTTTGCGCGTTCATTACCAAAAATTTGATCAGGAAAGAATCAAAATGGAAGGCAATAACTATTCAAACTATTCAAACGAAGTTTTGATGAAATTGTTTATGTTCATGGTCAATCTGATCAAATTATAGCGAGAACATGCAGAAGGTTCTGTGGTGTATTGAAGTGTATGAATGAAAAGATGACGAACTGATCGTACAAAGAATGATTAATATACATGTATTCCAAACTCGATGGCCTATTGGACGTTTCTGGAGATCTGAGATATAAATACTGTAGTGTTGCCACGTGTACCAATATCAACTTTCGATTTTCAAATGGAACACCCAGTATTTAATTCTGTTTTTGGATTCTACTGAAAAATACAAATGACTTTTACTGAACATGTCGTATACCTATCTCTACCTTTTATGAAGTCCCAAAGTGCAGCAGAACCCGCAAAAACCTTGAAATCTGAGGTTACATCCCACTTTTGAAGATAAAGCTGGAACTTGAATTTTTCTCTGACTCTCAGATTCAATTCAGTTTTGGCATAGATTGATTAAAAAAATATCTGAGGAAATTTTATAAAATAGATATGAGTGATAATAATAATAATAATAATAATAGTTTATTGGTTCTTTAGATTATGTCTAGCATAATATAGAACAAGTCAGTATAGGACATACAGTATCAGTTATAAAATTTTACATAAAATAAATTAATATTTAAACATTTTTCACAAATTGTGGTCAATATAATTAATATACATAATGATATACTGAGTGCATGAAAGCAAAAAAAGGATGATTAATTTTTAATTTTTGGTTCTATGACTATTTCTTGCATAATAGAGAAAAGTCAGGTGTCAGAAACAGTTTTTCCAAGCGAATTTTCGACAATATAAATAAGATACTTATATTACAAACAGATTACAGATTAAAAATTATACATAAGAATATCTAAAAGCAAGATAATCAAGTAGTTTAATAAAAGATAAAATAGAAAATATTATATTAGAAAAAAGGCAGATTAGGGAGTAGAAACTGAAATGATATATACAGGATGTTGAAAAATAATTACTATGGACTTTTTCGAGATATTTTTCAATTAATTTTGCTTAAAGTGAATTGCATCATCTGAGAGTTAGAAAAAAACAAGTTTCAGCTATATCTCCAAAAGTATGAACATTTTCAAGCGAATCATTATAGATTGATTCGATTTCTTAATCAGATCATTTAAATTGGGTCATATTACCTATTAAATAATAATAATAAATGCTTTTATTGAAAGGTTAATACGGTACATTGAACAAAAGGAGGATTCAATATCTGCGCATGAAACTTCATTGCAGACTTCCATCCATTGATACGAAAATGAAATGGTAGAGTGGCCGGATTAGAAAAGAGCAAGACAATCTTTTAGTTTGACAAGCAGTGATATTCATGGTGTTTCTGTCAATTGATTTCAAGAGTAGAAGCATAGTATAGTTATTCTATTCCCAATTGGAACGGCAATAAAAATAAGAGCACTACGAGGAGTGTTCATATGCAGTGCCCGGCAAATGGGAAATTTATATACTACCAGTGTTTTCACTTCCAAAGCGTTCCTGGTACAATCATAAAAAAGTTAAGTGGTGTGTCCCCAGTTACCCAGATTATTAGTTAAGGCGCTATCAAATATATTTGAGGAATAAATGCTCGGCTAGCTAGATTGGACACCTGTTATCTGGAGCCGCATTATTTCCCCAGTTCACAATATTCGTTAATCAGTGCCGTGTGTTGGTGAGGTTAGGAATCATTCATTGAAAATAATTTTATCAACATGGCTTCCTGGAGACCTTTCGAAACAAATAATACATTTTGGTTGAGATAACATGTGTCTACTTTTACGTGGGGTGATCAATTGCTATGATTGAATAACTAACTAACAAAATACTACTGAAAAATAATATACCGACGCCTATGTCAAGGCGGCAACTGGAAAGAGAATTCCTTCTCGAAACTTTTTATGTCGGTCCAATTGGGATCAGAAATACTATACTAAAACGTATATTCTCATTTTGCGTTAAAATGCTGAAAAACAGGTGAAAAATACTTGCATACATTATCGAAAATGGGCGAGTGCGTGAAAGCTGTTGAGTAGTGAGGGTAGAGCTGCAGACGCGGGGAAGTTTATGAATAGCAATATACCAGGTGTCCCAGTATACCTGTACCAATGGATTATCTCAGCCATTTCGAAAGATAAAAATTTGAAAATTCCATGATCTCCAATTCGTTCAAGGAACCTTCAACTGAGAAAAACAAAAATTGAAAGTCACTTCCGGTTTGACCGGAAGTGACTCTGACTTTTTTATTTCAATCAGCATCCTGTATATTTTTTGCGATTTTTTATTTCTACTCAAAATCATCTTTCCAACGATGTATCACACTTTGTATTTCACATTTGATTTGATGGAGAAAACGTCAATTGAAATTTCAAATTAAAAGAATTACAGTAGGCTATGATATTATGTGTGATTTTGACTTCAATAATAATTGATAATTCATGAACAATTTTGCATTCGTGTGATGAAAAGAATGTAAAATTTCAAATTATCAGAATTGTAGTAGAACTGGAAGAATACATATATTACTTGAATGAAAACCTTAGTGAGCCATGAATCATTTGAAAATTTGTTTATAACTTTGACAGTTAATAATTCTCAATAGTTGTGTGCGTGTCAGAGAAACCAACATTCAAGAAAAAAGTGAAAATGATGATAACTTCACTAATCAAGAGAAATTGGATATGATACTGATTTATGGAAAATGCGAAAATAATCGTCGGGCTGCCCTACGTGCATACAGAGAGAAATACCCTGATAGACGAATGCCAAGCGCTATGTATTTCACACGTTTGGCTTCGGATTTGGCAACAAATGGATCATTTCATAGAAAGCGTACTGTCTTCAAAAGAAAAAAATGCTACGGACGAAGATTACACAAAATATCATAGCCTACTGCAATTCTTTCAATTTGAAATTTCAATTGACGTTTTCTCCATCAAATCAAATGTAAAATACAAAGTGTGATACATCGTTGGAAAGATAATTTTGAGTAGAAAAACAAAATTACAAGAAATATACAGGGTGCTATTTGAAATAAAAAAGTCAGAGTCACTTCCGGTCAAACCGGAAGTGACTTTCAAATTTTTTTTTTCAGTTGAAGGTTCCTTAAACGAATTGGAAATCACGAGATTTTCAAATTTTTATCTTTCGGAATGGCTGACATAATCCATTGGAACAGGTATACTGGGACACCCAGTATTGTTACAAAAATTAGTAGCAGTAGGAATAGGTGGAATAGTCTTGAAATGGCTGGAAAGCTTTTTGGAGAACAGAAAACAAAAGATTAGGATAAATAATAAAGTATCCGATGAAATAAAATGTAATCAAGGAGTACCACAGGGAAGTGTTCTGGGCCCCCTGTTGTTTCTGTTGTATGTTAATGATTTGCTGGAGATAGTAGGAGAGAGCTCAGTTCATTTATTTGCAGATGATACACTGATTTATTTCTCATGTAATGATCACACGAAACTCACAGAAACCATCAACAAAACTTTAAAATCTATTTACAGCTGGTGTTGTGCTAATTATTTGAAGATCAATGTTGAGAAGACCAAGTACATGGTGATAAGTAAAGAAAAAAATTCAGAAACTTCTGTAACCAACATTTTGAGATAATGTTAGGTCCTGATAAGGTGGAACGGGTCAACCAATTTAAATATCTTGGGGTTCATGTGGATAGGGGGTTACATGCCAACTTCATTATGAAGACGATAGCATTTGAAATACATTATTTATCTCGTTGTGCCCCATATTTGTCAAGGTGGACAAACATTTTACTGTACAACTCATTGGTGCTTCCTCATTTTACATATTATTCTACAATTCTGTATCTACTGACACAAAATGATTTAGCTCGTTTACAGAAACTCCAAAATAGGGCCATGCCCATAATTTCAAATTGCAAAAGACTAACACCAATAAGAGATATGTTAAAGCAACTAGAATGGTTACCAATTAATTTCTTTCTCCTCTACCAAACATTAATCCTAATTTTCAAAATAAGAAATAAAATTTCCCCAACATATTTACAAGACAAAGTAATGTACAATGACCAAATCCACGGATACAATACAAGATTCAGAACTGACTTCCATATTCAACAAGTCACATCAACACATACCCAAAATTCAGTTTTTTTCAAAGGACTTGATAGCTATAATAATCTGCCAGAAGAGATCAAACGTTCAACATCTTCAATATCCTTCAAGACAAAGTTAAGATCATATTTTCTTAATCAATAAAAACCTATTAGCCACTTCCAATATTTAGTTAGGACAGGTATACAAATGTTTTAGTATGTTTAAAGTATTTTGTGTATTTATTAAATATTTTTTAGAATTTTTATGAGCGTATAGATGTATGGTGTGCAAATAGGTGTAGTAGTTGTGTATATGTGTTGTATAAACATTTCTAACTTAGTCTATATTAATCTGAAAGCATGCTATATATCGTTCTCATTGTAATCATTGCAATGACTTGAAAATTAAATTAGTAAATGGACTAAATAAAGGATTTATATATATATATATATATATATATATATATATATATATATATACAAGCACGCTGTGTTATGAATCTGCTGCTCTACCCCCACTCTTGAGCCGCTTTCATGCACTCGCCGGTTTTCGGTCATGTTTGCAAGTATTTCTCACCTAATTTGCAGCATTTTAACGCAAAATGAGAATAGTCATTTTGTAGTACAATACTTCAACTCTCAAAATCTTTCAGAACTATTGAAATCGGACCACCTATGACGCATCCAGGACTGCCGCAATAAAGTGCATAAAAAAAATCAAATTGCAATTATGCCAAAACTATAATCCAACAGTGCCTAGTTTTTCACACATAAAGTACATATCAATCACCACCATGTCGTGGAGAGCCTGTTTGAAAACTTTAAAAATGGTAGTGTTACGAATTTAAAAATAAACGCAGATTTTTTTCCGGTTTTTTCCGTTATTAATAATCCAATCGAGTCGCGTTCTTTGAATTCTGATTCTCTACAATTCGTATCGTGATTGCTTCATCAGTTTTCAAGTTACAAGTCAAAAACGATAATAAATAAAATAAAATGCTTTTATCTGATGACATGTCATAATGACAACGTTATGTCACTCAATTTTGATGACATGAGGAAGCTCATTATGGTACTTAGTCCCATAATGAATTCATTATGGTACTAAGTACCATAATGAAATTCTATATGAAAAACATGTGATGGTGAGATCAAAAAAGTTTATTCAAAATCCATAACTATGTACACACTATTTATTATAAATGGTAAAAGAGCAATTACTACAATTTGCAATATTAATTCCAATGGATTCTAGAGTTTTTACATCAGTAGTTGATGCTTTTTGGTAAACTTGTAATCCTGTTCGGTTGTTGGCTCCAAAACTTGCTTCTGATATTTTTTCTTTTGCTCTTTCGAATTTCCGATGTAACCTTCAGCAACAGTATTGCTTTTCCATCCACCATGGCTTTTCACGGTACACAGATCAGCTCCAGAATCGGCCAAAAATGAAGCAGACGATCGCCGAAAACAATATCCGGTATATTCTTCAGGGTGAGGTAAATTCAAAAAAGTGGCAATAACTTTTGGCATTTTACCAAAGGTGTGAATTCCAACGGGTTGTTTCGTGCATTTCTTATTTTTATAAGTGACAAAAAAACGTTGATGGTTTGTGTTGCAAGGTCGTATTTTCACATATAGTCTGACAAGTTCTACCATATTCAATCCTGGGTAATTCCCCGATGTTACAAAAAATTCTCGCATTACCTTTGTTTTTGTATTCGGTAAAGTAATTCTGAAAACGGATCCTTCATCTATCACATTTTCAACAAGCATATTTGTAACCTTCTGATTTACGTTTTAGTAATGCAACCAGCTGTAGGTACTTACTAATATCGACGTTTTTTCTTGTTAATAAAATACTTCTTATCATCGAATAATACGACCAGAGAGAAGATGGTTTCTTTCCTTAGATAAGCATTCAAAGTAAGCCAACAATACTTTTTCATGAGTGATATTCTTGATTTTCTTAGTAGAACACCATTCTTCGTACCGATTAAACGCTATTTCATATACACTCCGTGATTTTTCCGACAAAAGGGAGTCCACGATATTTCGCGTCATTTCTTCCAAATCAGAAGGTAAACTACCAGTTTCAGAATCACTCGTTATTATTTAAATTATATTCAATTCTACGTGACAATTGTGTTTGACAGCAGATAAATAAATATTGCCGTTACAACCTGACGTTGTCAAGGAAATTGCAAAGCACAGCTCACTAATCTACTAATACTTGAAACTACACATATACTTATTCTTTTAAAAATAGTTGTCATTGTGACATGTCAAAAATGCAGTTTTTAATTTTTCGAAAATGTATCAATATAAATGCCATCAGATAAAATTTTGTATGTAATACGAATCATAAACAATAATTATGGCACACGTCGTGTTATCGGACTCTGCTACGCCTCGTCCAATAACATTCACGACTTGTACCATAATGATCGTCTTTATGATCCGTATTGCATAAACAACTATTGAAGGTTTATAACAAATTCAACAATGACAGTTTGGAGTAGGAAACATAACAGGATATAACTAAGGACCGTCTTTCTTATGATGGCACAGTAGGTTTTCTGGTAGTATTTTTGTCACAAACAAATCTCTTTTGATTGGTTAATATTTGTTCAACTGATTTGAATATGCAATGGTAATGGTACTATTTGTATTGTGTTGAGTGGAATGAAAAAAAAAAACTCAGTTGTATAAAAAATAATTTTTTCTTGTTTATCGTAACGAATTCTTATTGTCGAACTATGGAACAATATAGTCATGACTCTTTCGAATGAAAACAATTCAATGCAGAACACAATACTCAAATTGCTCACCGTCTATAAAGATTATGGGATTCATCGAATCCGACTTCAGCTGAAATAATTGAAAAAACTTTTATTCGGGCTAATTCCGTTATCCCAAACTTTTTCCGAGGAATTTTCAGTAGAATCCTTTTATTTGTAAATTGTTGGGGGATAAATGAATTAAATTCGAGATCGAACGGACTGTTCGCTGCTGAACTTTTAATAACGCAGCTTCTGAAATATTGCATTTCACAAGCCACAATGAACATTTCTGGGCTTCCATGATCGATTTGCACGATGAAAATACTTCTGAAACTGTGATACAAGAAAATCTTCGTGATACTTTCACTAATGAGCGAGTTACTTCCTGAATTGAATTCTATGATCATGATGGACCTTCGATTTTCCACAAAATGTTCGATCTATACCGGGTGTAAACGTATTATATTTACAATGCCTGCTAATTGAGAAAAACTTCGAAACAAAAGTTCCACAAAAATAAGTCCAGACAAAAAATCAATGCCTTCAATGACATTCAAAGTCAAAAAAATCAACCTTGAGATGCCATATATCTCTTGGTCCAAGACGGTCCAACAAGATCCTCCTAGGAATACGTAAGATTAATTCACGAAAAATGTTAAAAAATTTATGAAAAAATGGCTACAAACAAATATGAAAATTACACAGCAAATTCTGTACTAGAATATAAAGTAATAAACAAAACGTATTCGTAACATTAGGTAATATTGAACATTCATACTATGAGTACTTATGTGTTATCAACATTTCTATTTTAATTGTTATGTCAAAATTAGATACCTGAATAGGTACAACCGAAATTGTTATCACGGATCAATAAGGAACTAGTTTGTGTAGACCTTAGTCTAGTAAAAATATATATATATATTTTGAATATCTGCCATTTTGCAAAGTTCACATGAAGTTAGCACACAACTTTTGATAACATTCGCGGAAAATGGAAAAAAGGGCTTACTTATTATTTGCCGTCAATTTCGCAATAATAATTCAATTTCTTTCAAGTATATCAATGTTCAAGTTTCATTGTTCAACTAGAAATGATATTAGAATAGTACTCATAAAGTATGTTGCATAGCGGTACCCGTCTTCGTCAAATTCTCTTTCATTTTTAAATGATTTCCATGATAAAAAATGGCTATAGATTCAAGCAGACGTTGATTTCAATATTTGTTATTGCATCAAGGATTAAACAAGAAGGTTGATCCAATGTACTTTACCCTATTAGTAATTTCAGAAAATGTATCGAAATTATTAATAATGTGAAAGTGGAAATATTGTGTCCGAAATACATATAATGAAATTTTGTGGCATAGTGGACAAATTATTAAATTAAAGAGAAAATTATATACTCAAGCGGGAGTCGAACCCACGACCTTATGATCTCTAGCCATACGCTCTACCAGCTGAGCCATTCGAGGACATAGGAATCGACACACACTCGTGAATCCTTTCCTTCCACAATTTAATATTCATGTTAGAAAATGAATCAAAAATCAAACATACTTATCACTGGCCGTCGAGATCCATTACCTGTCACTCAACTTTATCGTCATTCGAAGATTTCAGTAGCAGATTCAAGTAGATGATCTCTAACCACTGATAAGATTTAGTCAAATATATAAAGTGAAAGTGGAAATAAATATAATGAAAGAGGGAATTTTGTGGCATAGTGGACAAATTATGAAATTAAAGAAAAAAAGCATCCTCAAGTGGGAGTCGAACCCACGACCTTATGATCTCTAGCCGAACGCTCTACCATCTGAGCCATTCGAGGACATAGGAATCGACACACTTGTGAATCCTTTCCTTCCACAATTTAATATTTATGTTAGAAAACGAATCGAAAATGAAACGTACTTATCACTGGTACTGAAATCTTCGAATGACGAAGAAGTTGAGTGACAGGTAATGGATCTAATACAAATCAAATACAAATACAAATGCTTTATTTCCAGTAGACATAACAATGTATGGAATCCGTCAGTGTAGATTAATTACTAAATACTAATTACAAATAAGGTACACATATACAGGAAAAAAATATCAGATTACACACTGCCATTCATTCAAATCATAAAACTCACCCTGAACCAAAAAATGTTTTGGTTGCTTTTTGAAGTTATTAAATGACTTACAATCGCGTACATGTCCAGGTAGTCTGTTAAAAACATGCAGACCAAGATTATCTGGTGAATTTTTCCCCACATTTAATCTATTAAAGGGGGTGTGTAAAAAATGATGGGAACGAGTGAGATGATGGTGAACGTCACTATTCTTTAGATAATCCGCCTTGTTTAAAAATACGAACTTAGAGAGTTCATATACAAGAATACTATACAGAGTCATAATTCCCAATTTTTTAAACTGATCCCTACAGGATGTAGTCGGGGATAGACCAACTATACACCTAATTATACGTTTTTGTGCAACAAAAATAGCGCGGGTGCTAGATGATGAACCTCAAAAGCAAATACCGTAATGGAGACGTGACGCAACATGTGCACCGTACACAGAGATAAGGCCGCTTAATGGCAGAACTCGCTTTAAACATCTTATCATAAAACAGAGGCTGTTTAGTTCAGAACGCAGCTGATCACAATGTTTATTCCAGGATAGATTCTGATCAAGAGTTAAGCCCAAGAATTTAGTGCTTGTAGCTCTACTCACACTCTCTTCCCCCACCTGAATAGTAAGGTCGAGATCTTGTTTATTCTGGGGTGTGTGAAATCATAAACAAGAAGTCTTGTCAGAATTTAAATATGAGGAGTTCTGGCTGAACCACTCCAAAAGCGACCTCAACCCAGAGTTACAGGCCGTATTGAGAACATTTCCATCGGAATTGGAGACAATGAAGGGAAATAATCGTCCGCGTACAGCGAGACTGTCCAACCACCATGTATAATTGAACTGATGTCATTTATATAACATAAACAAAACAGGGCCTAAGACGGACCCCTGCGGCACTACTAGGTCAACACTTGAAGTTTCGGATTTATACGACCTTCGACCCAGATTACTGTCAAGGTGAGAAATTGAGACAAATTGTTGTCTTTGCACTAGGTAGCTCGACGGCCAGTGATAAGTACATTTTCGATTAATTTTCTAACATGAATATTAAATTGTGGAAGGAAATAATTCACGAATGTGTGTCGATTCCTATGTCCTCGAATGGCTCAGATGGTAGAGCGTTCTGCTAGAGATCATGAGGTCGTGGGTTCGACTCCCACTTGAGGTTGCTTTTTTTCTTTAACTTGATGATTTTTCCACTATGCCACAAAATTCCCTCTTTCATTATATGTATTTCGGACACAATATTTCCACTTTCACTTTCACTTTCGCTAAATCTTATCAGTGCTTAGAGATCATCTGCTTGAATCTGCTTGAATCTGCTACTGCAATCTTCGTATGACGATGAAGTTGAGTGACAGGTAATGGATCTCGACGGCCAGTGATAAGTACGTTTGATTTTCGATTCATTTTCTAACATGAATATTAAATTGTGGAAGGAAATAATTCAAGAGTGTGTGTCGATTCCTATATCCTCGAATGGCTCAGATGGTAAAGCGTATGGCTAGAGATGATAAGGTCGTGGGTTCGACTCCCACTTGAGGATGCTTTTTTTCGTTAATTTAATAATTTGTCCACTATGCCACAAAATTCCCTCTTTCATTATATGTATTTCGGGCACAATATTTCCACTTTCACTTTATATATTTGGCTAAATCTTATCAGTGCTTAGAGATCATCTGCTTGAATCTGCTACTGAAATCTTCGATGACGATGAAGTTGAGTGACAGGTAATGGATCTCGACGGCCAGTGATAAGTACGTTTGATTTTCGATTCATTTTCTAACATGAATATTAAATTGTGGAAGGAAAGGATTTACGAGTATGTGTCGATTCCTATGTCCTCGAATGGCTCAGATGGTAGAGCGTTTTGCTAGAGATCATAAGGTCGTGGGTTCGACTCCCACTTGAGGTTGCTTTTTTTCTTTAGCTTAATGATTTGTCCACTATGCCACAAAATTCCCTCTTGCATTATATGTATTTCGGACACAATATTTCCACTTTCACTTTATATATTTAGCTAAATCTTATCAGTGCTTAGAAATCATCTGCTTGAATCTGCTACTGAAATCTTCGAATGACGATGAAGTGACAGGTAATGGATCTCGATGGCCAGTGTACGTTTGACTTTCGAATCATTTTCTAACATGAATATTAAATTGTGGAAGGAAAGGATTCACGTGTTTTGCCTGGACTACAGGGTGTTATGACTTAACACTCCACACCTGTAATACCAGACATTATTCGTTAGTTAGGGAAAAACAGTATTAAAAGCATCGACTATCTGAATAGAGTCGAACCGGAGATGATCTATGGAGCGGTCGACATATACCAATCTCCTTTCTTTCAATACCGGAACGTGGGTTGTTTATCCAGGAAGTACGTACCTTTCGGAAGGATTCGAAAAACAAGAATAGAATAGAATAGAATAGAATAGAATAGAATTTATTGATGCAGTAAATACATAAATAATGTTTGCATACGTCAAGTCAATGGTAACACATAGTAGTAAATATTAAAACACAATATATGGTAACAATATGGTCAATAACATAACATGAATACAGAACATAATAATGCACTCATAAAATGTTAAGAATGTACGTATATATTTAGTAAACGTTGACACAATAATTTCACTTGTTCTATAGGCGAATAATATGAAACAATATTCATACAACAAAAAGAGTGTAGCTTATTGGTAGTCAATTTTACAGTTGGCTACAAAATCGAAATAGATTTACTAAAAACAATCTTGACATCAATTGCCACAAACGACTATAAATAATTCTCCTTTGTGATCTTTGTTAACTTGAAACTATGGAGATACTTTTACAGACACATGCACATTATAAAGGGTTGGGTTTGCCATAAACATAAATACAGAAAACAAACATTGGACTCACCCTGTTTCACACTTATTCACTGGAGTAGGTTTTTAAGCGACAATTGGTTTTGATTTTATTATTATTTCGATTAATTCCGCGTCAATTGGTTATTTTATTTTAGTCGCCTGGTTTATTAGTATAGGCGCGATATGGCTATGGTTTTTCTAAGAGATCGTGAACTATCAAATTGCGAGACTCCCGTTGTCTTATCTCTGTTCTGGAAGCGTTGACAAAAATAGCAATTTTTGAAAAAAAACTACTGTTTACTCGTGCTTTCACTTGGAGCGTTCAATACTTTTCTGAAGTTCACTACATTGATTGGAAACGCTTCTCATCATTATTGTACGATACTGTAATTCGATGGACTTCTGAACCTCACTTTTGAGAGGAACATATTACCGGAGTAACGACTATGATACTTGGCTACTGTTCTGAGACTGAATCATTTGCTGGTAAGCGTTTCATGCTTTTATACTATTCAACCCTAGTTCGCGTCATGCGTTATTTTTCATTCCCACGCCCGTTATCTCTAACTTGTCCGCAGCTCAATAATTAATAGTTTTGTTTTTGTCATTAAAAAAAATATATAAAACATAATTTTATGCCTTTTCAAGGAAGAGTTATATTTAATGGCTGTCATACTCGGTGAATTTATAGCGCGTTCTGTTGGTACAATTGAATTAAACCCGTTCTATGATAACTGATAACGCGCTGCGATGTAAACAAGCTGAAATCAATAATCTTGTTTCCAATCGTTAATTTTTCCTAGATGAGTTATTTATGCCTCCGGTGTACAAGGGTTATTTCTTGATAATTATTTTTAAGTGCATTTAATTGTCTTCCAAGGATGAAATATGTTTTTACGAGCATATATTATATCAGTTTTTAGTCAAGCATGTGAAACCTATTGAACTTCTCTAGCTATCAAGTTCTTATTTAAGAATATTATGTTGTTTTGTAGGGAAGAAAGTTTTTCTGTAATTACAGGGCGGGACACACGAGTGTGTGTCGATTTCTATGTCCTCGGATGGCTCAGATGGTAGAGCGTATGGGTAGAGATCATAAGGTCGTGGGTTCGATTCCCACTTGAGGATGCTTTTTTAATTTAATTTAATAATTTGTCCACAATACCACAAAATTCTCTCTTTCATTATTATTATGAATTTTTTGGAATTATCACCTTTTCAGACCATTTCTGAACATATAGTCTGATTAACAAGTTAAAAAACGGGTTAATTATTGTTCCCGGTCCTAAAAATATGTGCGATAGCTCATTCGATTCGGAATGACGTCTAGAAAAATGTATCTCGAGCATTTATTAGCACATAAAAAATTGCAATTGTTATTAACAAAATAACATGAAAAAAAATTTATTCAGTTTTTTGTTAAAAACTCAAAAACTATTAGTATTTAAAACATTTTGAAAAAAGATCCTTAAAGAGGAGGAAATTTCCAATAAAAAAACTACTACTCCCGGAATTCTTTCTTCATTATTTATAAATTTTATTCAACGCCGAAAATAGGTCATGAGCGTAACACCGCAGGAGACATAATATCACACAAAATTTTTTTTTTTTATGGTATTAAATATCAATTTAAAAATTTGAAAAAAATATGGTGTCATCAGAATACTTGAAAGAATAAAGCCTCGTCAGACAAACATTTTTATGTCGATTTTTCAAAAAGTTATACGATTGTTAATTCACTAATTTTTATCCAATCTCTGTTTTTACAAAAATCGACTTAATCGACCTATAAATTTTTTGCTTCTTGGAGCCCTTCTTATATACATACTCAAGATCACGTGATGAAAGTTTCATATTTTGTTTGTTATAATTTTTTTAAATGAATAAAAAATTATTATAAAAAAAAAGTTATATTTTTTTTTATACAGCTGTTTTTGCATCTAACAATGGCATTAATTAACTTTTTGAAAAATCGACATATTTTCAACGGGGCTTTATTCTTTCAAGTGTTCTGATGATACCATAATTTTTTCAAGTTTTTAAATTAATATTTAATACTATAAAAAAAATATTTTGTGTGATATACTGTCTCCAGCGGTGTTCTGTTCTTAAATATTGATAGTTTTTGAGTTATTAACGAAAAACTGAATATCTTTTTTTTTCATCTTATTTTGTTAATAACAATTGCAAGTTTTTATGGGCTAATGAATGCTCGAGATAGATTCTAGACGTCATTCCGAATCGAATGAGCTATGGCACATATTTTTAGGACCGGGAACAAGAATTAACCCGTTTTTTAACTTCTTAATCAGACTAATAATCGAAAATGTTACGTGTATATGAATAATACTGTTGTTGAAAAAAGAATGGCGGAACATCATCGTCATGAAAATAATACTGTTTTTCTATAATTTTTAAAAAAGTGCCAGAATTTTCTACTGTTTTGCGTTTGAAAAGTGACCGACTTTTTCAGTAATATAATTTTGTTTTCGCTTTTGGAAAAAAAGTGGGGAAAATAATTAGAGTTTTCACTGAAAAAGTTGGTTTTTTTCGCTTTCTCTCTCTTAATCTGTGTTTGTATGAATAAACGTCAAAATTGTTATCGACGTAATTTGAGCAATTTCTAGCGCATGTGTTCCGCTAGCTTTATGCGGAGTTACAAAACGACATGTTTTTATTTCGTAAAGAAAATTTTCAAGAACTATTTAGCAAACATATGAGCAGTGAAAAATGAGTGTCCTTGTTAACAAGTTTAATCGACTTCTGTTCCGCTATACCGGGTGACACAGGATTTCGGGCCACCCCTGTAACTTCTGCATTCGTGAACGGATTTGATCACATTACAATCCACTATGGCGGACTTCCGGTTGTTCTGGAAATGCCAGTAACTTTGTTTTTTCAAATGGAACACCCTGTATATTTTTACATATTCAAGTCAACAGGTCAAAACAAGTCGAAACCTTATGTTAAATGTAATTTTTTTCAAACAATTCAAATTAAAATTGTTTTTTTATTTTACCTCATGTATAAATGAGATTCGGTCGAAGCTATTCACAATGAGTCGCAAATAACAGAAAAACTTAATTTATTCTGAAAAATAATTTTTTGTGTCACTTACTGGTTAATCAATTCAGTCACATCACATTTTGATCAAAAATTATTTTTTTTCAAATCAAACCCCTATGGGCCACCTACCTGTCTCTCTAGAACATCCATTAAGGAAAAAAAAGACATATCATTTTTGTATTTCGGTGCAGTAACAAATTGTATACATTCAAAGACAATTGGACAAAAAAATTACATAATAATTTCTCCTTACGTTTATGATATAGTACCCGAAAAAAACGTTGAAAATATTATAATTAAATTAAAACAAATCTAATGAATATCCCACAACAAGTTTACTTCGTGGGATTGTTTAATAGTTTATTTCCATGTAATGTAATGTAATGTATTTATTGAAAACGTAATAACTTTCTATGAATTGAAATAAACTTATTATTATTATTATAAATCAAGAACGGCTAACAAATACGAAGTTTTCTTTTCAATATCACATATGCTGACACAAGTTCTGTTTTATTCATAGGATGAAACATAATAACATTCCCTCAGAAGTTCCACAAAATAGTGAAACTGGCAACTCAAGTAAATGTCAAATCATTGGACATACGACGCAAAAGAAACGGCAATAACTCTGTGTTTGAATGTCTCACTGAATTTCAGGGTTTTAGAGCAGCGTTTATTCGAATATTACACAACATTTTCTAGGAAAAACTATGCAAACATAATATTTTATCAATATATTTCAACTTCAAGCACATATGAGGCAAATTTACGAGTTTGTGATCTCGCCTATTAACGGCAAATTAGCGTCAAATTTTAGTATAGTCCATCCAATATCAATTGCAGAAGCTGTTTCTATAGGGAGCGAATAAAAACTCACTTCGCTAACACGAGCGTATATGCGAAGAAACTGAACGAAAAATAATCTGTACTACTCGTAAACATTTTCCGTCGGCATACAGTAGATCAAAAGAGCCGCAGTCAACGTGGACCTGAGTGACAGCTGTCGCTTTTCTACAACCGATTCGTCTGGGCCAATCGTCGGACATCGATGCTTGTATAGGCGTGTCTATACTGGAAGGTCATAAATCACGCGTTATACTTGTGTTTTAATAGCTCTGAAAGATTAAAAATCAGTAGCGTCTGTGGTCTTGGTGTGCGGCGATCGAAATACGTTTTAGGATATTCTAGTAACCTACATCAAACAATGAAAGAAATTATTTTTCTTTCTTAATGTATTTGTATAAATAAAAGCTTGTCTTTAATTTTTTTTCATTTTTCATTATTTATGAAGTATTTTTGAAATCTTAAAATATCTAAATAAAATTAGTTATCTCCGCCACTGCTGCTCACAGGATTTCGCCGCAAGACTTTTTTATGCTTCTGCAATTGATATTGGGAAAACTATACAATTCGGCACTCGATTCGCTCGTTTTCATTCGCTAGGTTCTTATACATCTCATATGAGCATACTCAATCAAAAATCTAATCTTGACATAGAAATAGAATCGTTTTTGATGGAGTTACGTATATCCTTGGATATCATGGATCATCAACGTATGTGTGATGTCCGGATTAGCGATTCTACTCATCCTCTATGAATTTCATCCGATTCCGGCAGATCCCCTCGTTAGCAGCAATAATGTCACATAACATCGGCAATCCGCTATATTTGTTCGCACCGGTGTTCGTTCGTTTTTTGCCGTTTCGAAACTAACAAGCGACAATTTATTTAATTATCGTCAAAGGGTGACATAATGACTTGTTAACACGCGCCACTAGCCCGCCGTTACACTCCTCTCGCGACCTTCATTATTGCCGCAATTAGAGGACGCTTACGTTCGTCGAGCCGTCCCCAAACACTCCCCAGAACATCCCCACGCCCCTGCCGGATGCAAACGACTCGGTCGCTGTTTCGTATCCCTTTATCGCCAGTCATTACTGCTTTGAACGGCAGTCGATCGAAACTGGGTAGGTGTCTCATTTTGGGAAATGGGATATGAAAGTGTGGACATTTTCGAATAATAAACGATGCAATATACGTCAGATTCAAGGGTAGGAGTAGGGCATTACGTCAAGCGCTTGAAACACCACCAAAGCGTCGCTAAAAATTTCATTTTTGTTTCATACTGGTATTATTATTATTATATAAATATCTAGCGGACCCGACAGACGTTGTCCTGTCCAAATTTTTATGTTCCCTAAAATGTTTTTCCCGAAAATTTTCCCGTTATCTCGTTATCCCATTTTCCTGTTACCCCTTTTTGTCTTTACCCGTTATCCCGTTTTCCCGTTATCCCCTTATCCTGTCATCCCGTTTTTTATTTATCCCGTTATTCCGTTTTCCCGTTATTACGTTATCCTTTTATCCCGTTATCCCGTTTTCCTGTTATCCCATTTTTATTTATCCCGTTATCCCGTTTTCCCCTTATCCTGTCATCCCGTTATCCCGTTATTCCCGTTATCCCGTTTTCCTGTTATCCCGTTATTCCGTTTTCCCGTTCTTCCCTTATCCTGTCATCCCGTTATACCATTTTCCCGTTTTTTCGTTATCCCGTATCCCGTTATTCCCGTTATCCCGTTTTCCTGTTATCCCGTTTTTTCTATGAAATAAAAAAAAATTAATAATAGGGGTTGATCGTAGAAGGGTGAAAATTAAGAGTAATATGAATTTTTTTATTCTAAGTCATAACAACATAAAAATAAAAATCTTGCCAAAAAAATAGGGGTTGATCGTAGAAGGGTGAAAATTTAGGGTTGTATGTATTTTTGAATGCTGTATCATAAAAAAATAAAAACAACAAATTTTGTCTAAAAAATAAAATAAAAATTAAGGGGTGGACCACCTTTAACATTCAGGGGGATGATTTGTGAATCTAAACCACCCAGGGCGACACCCAAACGCATACAAAAAAATTCATTCAAATCGGTCCAGCCGTTTAGGAGGAGTTCAGTGACAACACACGTACAGTAGAGTTATATATACAGTGCTTCTCAAAAGTCCCCCACCCCTCTCTTATTTTTGGAACGATTATACATAAACAAGTGAAATTTGGAAACTGGATATTAACGGTTGTAAACTTCCCTACTAGTGATGATTGATGACGAAATCGTTAAAGATGACGTCACAAGGCCATTGTGACCAATAATTTTAAATGGAACCCTACGGCAAGCGACACCTCTTTTGAAAGGTATCGAAAAAACCTATTCAATGATACTAATTTTGTTTGTGTTTATGGCAGTTTTGGCAACTCGCTTTTGAAAAACACAAAGCTGTGATGAATTAAATCAGTTAATACTAAAATTCCAAATTCAAGCTCCGCCTCTGGATAGTTGTCAAATAAGCTGACGTTTTTGTTAGTCTCCCTAATTCGACGTTTTTGTAATTGTCCAAGTTTTTGTACATTTAATAATTTGTGTATTGTTGATCGAACGTTTAACTGTTTTAGCAGCTTTTGGTACTTTTAATATTTTTCTACATTTTCATAATTTGTTAAACTGTTGTGAGCCGAACGTTTAAGTGCTTCAAGAAGCGAAATGGTAGCAGCGATCCTAATTCTTGGTGAAACTGGACAAAATATTCATGCAGCTGAACGCATTTTTAATGAGAGGTTTCCCGATGGCCCCGTTTCGAGGACTTATTTGAGGGAGCTTCTTCGTAAGTTTGAAACAACGGGTAGTATTAATGATGCGAAACGATCTGGCAGACCACAAATTTCTGATGAGAAAAAAATTGATATACTGGCAGAAGTAATAGGTAATCCTACTTCTTCAACAACTCATGTTGCATCTACCTGTGAAGTCAGTCGAAGTACAGTACAGAGGGAGTTGAAAAAAACCCAATTTCCTCCATACAAATTAGAAACTCTCAGACGACGACCCAGACCGAAGACTAGAATTTTGTGAAAATATGGAAACTAAAATTAACCAACAGCCAGACTATGTCAAAACAATTTGTTTTAGTGACGAAAGTACTTTCTATCTAAATGGAAATGTAAATACACAGAGTGTGAGGTATTGGAGTGACGCAAATCCTCACCTGTTTCGTGAAACACATACCCAATTTCCCCAGAAGGTGAATGTTTGGGCAGGTATCCTGGGAAACCACATGGTTGGGCCTCTTTTTTTAAATACTAATTTAACTGGTGAGGTTTATCTGGAGCTGTTGCAAACGCAATAGAACCGTTAATCCTTGAAATTTTGAAAGATAATCCAGATGAATTCGGCAATTTGGAAATAACATTCCAACAGGATGGTGCTCCTCCACACTATTACGGTGCAGTAAGACGGTATTTGGATGAGGAGTATCGTGGTGGATGGATTGGACACCTTTGGATTTTTTTCTGTGGGGGTACCTTAAATCGAAGGTTTACGCCACTGAACCTGACAATAACGTATTGTTGCAGAATATGAGGCTGTTTCCGCAGACACATTTGCAAAAGTACGAGAAGAGTTTAAAAATAGGATATTTCACTGTCAGGAAGTAAATGGAGGTCACTTCGAGCAATTCATTTAAGTAGATACTGATTCTTAAATCTGTAATTAATATCATACTGAATGGAATTTAAATTTTAATGTTTACTAATGATCCATTAAAACTGCCATAAACACAAACACAATTACTATCATTGAATAGGTTTTTTCGATACCTTTTGAAAGAGGTGTCGCTTGCCGTAGGGTTCCATTTGAAATTATTGGTCACAATGGCCTGGTGACGTCATCTTTGACGATTTCGTCATCTATCATCGCTAGTAGGGAAGTTTACAACCTTCAATATTCAGTTTCCAAATTTCACTTGTTTATGTATAATCGTTCCAAAAATAAGAGGGGGGGGGAGGGGACTTTTGAGAAGCACTGTATAAAGATTATACCAATATATATGTTACATTCATGGGATTTATTTTTGACGATCGACTAATAGTCTTAGAGCTGGTGCCATAGACAAATTAAAAATAAAGAGACTGTTTGAAACATTGGCGATCTTGACAACCAAGTTTTTGGTAGAAACTGGTAATGTGCAATATGAAAAAAAGGAACCATGAGATAATATCTGCAACGAAGATAATGAGTTCTCTGTAGTGCTGGTAACTGTTGAGAATCCCCAAATCAGGCAGCGAGAAGTGAGTGCATCAGTTGGGATAAGTAGAGGTTCCGTTAGTCGAATCTTGAAGAGAAATAAGTTCCACCCTTTTCAGATTCAAAGGCGAACTGAACGATAACGACTTTCAAAAGCGTCTACAGTTTTGCAATTGGGCGAGGAGTAAGATGCAAGAGGATGCTGTTATTTTCAATCATGTTTTGATCACTGATGAGGCAACATTTCATAAACATGGATTCGTCATTAGGCATAATATTCATTATTAAGCAACGAAAAATCCCCATTTCTTCAGGCAAATTGATAACCAGCACAGATGGTCAATACATGTTTGGGGCGGTATCATTGGGGAACATGTAACATGGTATTTCGACACGAACTGTTCATCTGCATTTTGTGGAAAACTATTTACCACAATTTATAATGAATGAAGAAAAATAATGGAATTCAACAAGTTGGTGCTCCACCTCATCATTTGAATTCAGTAAGGGAGCACCTGAACAATACTTGCAATACAATGCACTTCGATGGATTGGGAGAAACGGGCCCACTCGATGGCCTGCTAGATCCCCAGATCTCACTATGTTGGATTTTTTATGGGGATCGTGTATAGAGATACACCAACAACAATTGAAAATATGAAGGAAAAGATAGTAAATGCTTTCAGGAATATAACACCGGCAATTCTACGAGCAGTAGAAAACTCATTTCAAAGGCGCATAGAGATGTGTATCAACCACAATGGGCGACAGGGGCACTCACTATGTTTGTTCATGTTTTTGTATCTCGATTTTTCTTTTATTGCGAGTATTTCGCATGTGGATTGTTTTTGTTTGCATTCAATTTTTAACCGACGAAACCAAAAAGGAGGAGGTTCTCTAGTCGACGCATATTTTTTTATGTATGATCACGCATAACTTTTTACTGAGGCGTCCGATTCCGATAATTCTTTAACCGATTCTATCAGGTATAACTTTGTATGGGATCTTCGATTTGGATGATTCTTTTTTATCAGATAGGGTATACCTCATAGTTGATCATATTTGGATTTCGAATGGAATTATCACTCTTACGGGTAGAAAAAAGGGGATAATTGATTTTTCACTTGTGAACATTGGCACACATATGTAGTTGACAATGACAGATCGCTAGTGTCATTATCACAATCATTATATTCTATGAGAGGATGGAATGATATACAAAGTAATGAAATAAACTAACCAGAATAACAAAAATAATTTATATTACAACAAATAATAAAAGTAGATAATCATATTATTTAACTGGTAATAGTTGAAGTAAGGTGGGCAAGTAAGTATTTTGGAATAATCAAAAAACAAGCAGTTAGTAATTAGTAGATTTCAGCCATAAAAAAAAAAAACTGAAAAGTAAAAAATAAAATAAATCTTGAATGAATGTGGTTTTTTGTGGAGGAACAACGTTTTTCGACATGTTTTTTGGGTAACCTTCCACAGTCTGAAAATGAAAATATAATCAGGAAAATCTATACAAGTGTAGAAAGGGCAAACTAATTAGTTCACCCCGATAAGTTACTGCGTTCACCAAATTATATTTCCTATAGAAAAATGATTCAATTAGTCAGTAACTTCTCGTTCCCTGAATATGCCTATAAAAAAATAGTAAAAATTCAAAAGATACTTCTCTATATAGTTTTTGATTGACGTTTCGGGGACTATATCTGTCCCCGTTCTCAAAATCTTCTAAATCTCCTTTAATTGTTTTAATAATTTGGATTTTTTTCTTGCAGAGTCTTTTTCGCTTTTTCAACTGACGGATGTCAATTGAGATCTGCCAAAAAAGTTTGAGAGTGACATATTGCTCATTTGATATATGGGGTGTGTTCAGATCAGTTTATTAGCATTCTACCATATCTCACTTCCTCTCTGAGTAGAGGTAACCATGTATGATCAATTTCAACAGAATTTGTTGAAAAGCAGTTGTTATTGGAAAGAAGAATACACTTGTATAGATTTTCCTGATTATATTTTCATTTTCAGAGTGTGGAAAGTTACCCAAAAAACATGCCAAGAAAAATAAATCTTCTTAGTCTGAATAACTAAGCTCCTAAACTAATGTGAGTAACTAATTTTGAGTCGGCGCCAGGCAAACAATCAACGAAGATCATTAAATTACTTAAAAAAACTATCAGAATGTCACCGCTCAACTCGATGCCATCATTTTACGCCTTACCTAATTCATTTGCTTGTTTGTTTGGCGCCGACTCAAAATTAGTTACTTACATTAGTTAAGGAACTTAGTTATTCAGACTAAGAAGATTTATTTTATTTTTTACTTTTCAGTTCCGTATTTCGTTGGTTAAATTTTTTGTTGAAAAGTTTTGTTTCTAGTAATTGTACATAACGGAAGTTGAGAATCACTTGATTCACTGAATTCAATAAATTGGAAACGGCTACAAATAGCCTTGGAATGAACATACAAAAAATATTCGCGTTCTAATCCTGCATCACATAGTCGAAAAATATACGGGGCGTTCCATTTAAAAAACACGAGAGAAAAATCTATTCAAAAAGTTTCGAATTGAAAATTCAGTTTTTGCCACCCTGTATAATTACAGAATATGAAAATGGATCATGAATGTCACACGTTTGTTTAACAAATAGTAATATCATTATTTTTTCTTGAATTTCATAACCGTGGCGACGGTTATTTTTTCGCTAACCAGATGACATTATTTCCACAAAAAAAAAATACTTTCAAGTGGTTGAGAGATAGTAAATAATATTGGAGGGTTGGATGGCGATCACTAATCTTCTGGAAAAAATTATCTAATATACATAGCATTATGTTTAAAAAAAATGCATCGACCCTGTAGATTTTCCTCTTCCTGTAGATTTCTGGTTATAGACTCTTTTGTTTAGTTTATTTTCGTTTTTGAATCATCTTTCTACCTATCATAAAACCCGAGCTATTGCCCCACCCTGTATATCCACTATTTTCTGATCCAAAACGCGACATTTCCTTTGTAACAGATAAAACGCGATTACGCGTTTGATACTTGTCCATCATGTCCATCTTAGTTTACCATTTCTATGCAACACTAACAAGATGACGCTTACATGGGTATGTTACCAGTTTAAATCTATATTCAAATAGTTTTTGCATAAAATGTTTGTGCCGAATCTCCGGCGAGCCTAAATAAAGTTCCGGAATGAAAATAAACGTTATTATTGAACTATAACATACAGAAGAAATATCACTTACCAAATGGTTGCTTCGAAAACAGGGACATGTACCATTTCTTCCCAAGCTTCTTCAGAGCTTCATCATCGTGCAGGGAATAATTCTTCGTAATAACTCCCTTCGCCTGACACACCTGGAGAATCGACTGCCCCACGTAAAGCGAATAGGTGGGATATCCAGGAATATAATCGTCTTCAGCTAGCGCCCTGATATTCTCCAACTCGTACCTCACCAAAGACTGTTTTTCGGCCGTGGTGAAGAGATCGTCCACGTGTTTGTCTTCCGGCAAGAAGTCTTCCAAGGAAGCCACGCTGAATTCTCGTACGTGCCCGTTTCGATCTTCCTTCATCAGCTCCATCTCTTCGGCCACTTCGAGAAATTTGATTTTGGAAGCTGATATGTGAAGGATCAAGCCCTGGAAAATAACCATGACCGTATGAGTGGATGGAACGCACATATAAAAAAAGGCTATGGAAGAAGAGGCTAGAAGAGAAGGCATGATGGAGTCATACAATCAATCAATCAATCTCGAGGACGAATATCGAGATTATATCGAATCGGAATCATTTGAAATAATATTGGAGGATACTGACTTCACTACGTTTTACTTTTTCGGAATTCATATTATATTTGTATTTGCGCCGTATTCTACAAATAGATAGATATATTCTTTATTTTCATAGACAATATATAACAGCATTGTATAGAAATTGTCAAACAACAAAACTAAAAAACTAAAAACTTACACCTTTGGAGGAGCCCTCAAAGGTACATCTGACAATAAAAGTACATGATTATATTGATCATAGTTAAGTCATGAAGCCCGTTGAAACAAAAACATTTATCAAGTAGGTAATTTTTAAGATTTCTCTTAAAAAGTCCTCATACTGAATAGATTTTGAATCTTGAGGCAAGAGATTGAAGATTTTGGATCCCAAATATTTTGGTGTATTTAGTGTCACATTATATTTATAGAATGGAATATAAGGGTTTTTATCCTGTCGAATTGATTTTTCACGTTGTATACATTGGTCAGGAATAATGTTCTATTTTTAAATACATACACAGACATTTCAAAAATAAATAGACACACCAAAGGCAAAATCTTGTATTCTCCAATAAAGTTTACAGGAGCTGAGTTGGGAGATAACAGCAATAATTCTCACAAGTTCTGTCTGTGCTGTAAATACGTTAGTAGCTAAGGACGGATTCCCCCAAAATAGGAGACCATATCTCAAGCGAGACTCTACTTGAGCGTAGTATAGTATAAGTAGTTGTTTTGAGGTTAATACGGATTTTAGATTTCTAAACAAGAAACATAGTGAATTCAATTTACGTATAAGATACTCACAATGAGATCTCCAGTTGAAGATGTCCTCCAACAATGGAATATAAAGGTTTTCATACTATCGAATTGATTTTTCACGTTGTATACATTGGTCAGGAATAATGTTCTATTTTTAAATACATACACAGACATTTCAAAAATAAATAGACATACCAAAGGCAAAATCTTGTATTCTCCAAATAACCGTTTACAGGGGCTGAGTTGGGAGATAACTGCAATAATTCTCACAAGTTTTTTCTGTGCTGTAAATACGTTATTAGCTGAGGACGAATTCCCCCAAAATTGGAGACCATATCTCAAGCGAGACTCTACTTGAGCGTAGTATAGTATAACTAGTTGTTTTGAGGTGAAGACTGATTTTAGATTTCTAAACAAGAAACATAGTGAATTCAATTTACGTATAAGAGACTCACAATTAAAGTGAAAACATACATTCTATCACAAAGAAATAACTGATTCCATTCATTTTACAACCTCCATTTCTTCTTTTTATTATTATCCTATGTTCATTAATTTCAAATGTATTATTAATTTTTTTTCATTATTTAATTCTATTCATGTCTGAATATTTGTTATTACGTTAATATGTTATTATTTTCCAATAAATTTAATTCTATTACAAATTATTCTAAAACCATGTATAATCTTATACCAGTTAATAACTGTCTAGTTATACATAATATTCTACTTTTTAAAAATTTATATGTTCCATTTCAATTGTATATACAATTTTTGTAAACCCAAATATGAAAATCAATAAATGTTTAACTTAAAAAAAAAAGTGTCATCCAACCTGACCGAATCGGACTGTTACGTATACTCATAATCTCATAATTTGAGTTTTATTTGGATTCAGAGCACCAATCTATAGTGCGATTCATTATCTCTGAACAGTTATTATTCAGGATGTTATAGTTCTTATCACTAGCAACAATAGAAATATCGTCTGCATATAGAATGCATGATTTTTCATCAAATAATGTATCCAGATCATTTATGTATAGCACAAATAAAATGGGGCTAAGCACAGAGCCTTGCGGGATACCCATAGATACTATTCTTTTATTGGAACTGTACTTGTTTTCCTTGGCTCCAACACAGTGGGACATAACCACATACTATTCTCGATTAGTCAAAAATGAAGAAACCCACTTATAAGCTACACCACGTATTCCGTTGGAATGAAGTTTAGAGAGAAGCATATCATGATTGACCCAGTAGAATGCCCCACTTAAATCACAGAAGGTTCCAGCAGGGCACTCACCTGCCTCAATAAAGTTTACTGTTTTATCCATAAATGCACAAATAGCACTGCTATTTGATCTGCCTGGACTTTCAGTTCTTATGTTTCTTCTCATTAGAAAATCCACGAGTCTCACAGAAAAAGAGAGTTCAAACACCTTTGAGAAGCAAGATGGAATGGTAATTGGACGAAAATCATTCAAATTTCTAGAATTGGACTTCTTCAGAACAGGCACAACCTTGCTTGTTTTGAGGCTTGAAGGAAAACGGCCTGTTGTAAACGAAAGATTAACTAAGTATGTGAGTGGTTCAATAATTATTGGTAATACTTTCTTCAATATGAACATTGGTATTTCGTCAGACCCACTACAGGACTTATTTTTTAGTTTGTGATTCAATAAAATCAGGAGTTCTTCACAGACGGAAGGTTTTAATTAAATGGAATCTTTTTCAAAAAGATTAACATTATTTAAATCTGTGTCAGAGCTAGTTTTTGGTATTGAGCTGATAATTTCATTAGGTTTGTCAATAAAATGGTCATTGAACATATTGACAATTGTCTGAGGATCAACATAATCAGTTCCATTTTCTCGAATTGAAATATTCGAATTATTCTCACTATTCCTAGTCAGTTTATTTATCACATTCCAGGATGTTTCGCACATATTGTCAGACGTAAGAATCTTATTTTGGTAGTGAGTGCGTTTAACATGTACAAGTTTTTCATTTTTCTTTTTGCTTTTTTATACAAGTCTATCAGGACAGGGTGAGAGGTTTTCAATAAAAAGTTTTGGCTGGATTTAATTACATCGTCAGTCACCCACTCAGTCTTAGAATCCACTTTCTCATGAAATTGTTTTAAAAATCCAAATATCTCACAAAAGTGCTGAAATGCATTATCACGATTTTTATATTTATAGGTGGAAGACCAGTTTTGTGTCAGCAAACAATTACAAAATAGTTCAGTATTTGATTGGCAAAAATTTATTTTTGCTTTCCAACAAACCTCATTGTCTCAAAGTCCCATACTCACGTTTTCTGGATTACAAGGTTGTTTCATGACGATCATCTCCCCTCCTCCGTCCCTCTTCTTTCCCCTGATTTTGTCAATGAGCCACGTCAGCGTGGTTTTGGGGATATCCGGAGCAACTTGTATTACTATGTAGGTGGGTGGTAGAGTGGTTTCGCCACATCCGACATTTCTTCAGCCATGATCTCGGAGTCTTAGTACGTTTGTGCATGTTTCCTGGAAAATAAATAAACTGCTCGGTGTGATTCATCAAGACCGTGGAAGACACAATAATAATGATTGCAATACTCCCAATGAGCCTTTTTCTGAGAATAGTGTGGTAATAAGAAAGTAATACACTATATACTCCAGAGAGTATAGAATAATAATATCAATGATAGAATCTGAAAAAAAAAAAATTAATGAAGAAGGTATTTCTTTAGCTGAATGTTGAATCGTAATTTGCCATATGTTTTCAAATGGCTGGTAGATCATTGTAAATTTTATTCATGTAATAAATAGATTTTTGTCCAAAATTTTCTTTATTTTGTAATTTTGGAAAAATGCTTTATATTATTTTTAACGAAATGAATTAATTGTCATGAATATATTTTTTTGTGATCATCTCTCATGTTATTTTTGATCTCTTGTAAATTTCTGCTACTATATATTATTGTTGTATCATCAGAAAACCTTTTTAATTTTTCCAGTCAAATCCAAGTCTGCTAAAGAGTTTATATAATATAAGAAAAAGTACAGGTCCCAAAATGGACCCTTGAGGAACACCACATTAAACAGTTTTCTGTGAACTATAGCTTTCTCTCATACATACAAACTGTTGCCTGTCTGATAATTTAAAAATCACATATATACAGGCCCTCTAATTACCTATAAAGTACTCTATAGGATTTTGTGATCTACGGAATCGAATGCTTTTCGAAGATCCAATGACAATATACCGCATTTTTTGTCTGAATCTATATCTGATGGTAAGTTAGTTCAATGTCCAGCGTGGCTTTAGCCGGGAAAGTAGTTGTTTTCTGTTAGACATTCACAAAAAATAACTTCATTTTAATCGTGGATTTTTCAATTCACAGAAAAATCTTTCCATCAATATTCAATTGAGAATGTTTCCCTTTTCAACATGAATACCCCACAAGAGGTTATCTTGACGATGGAAGATAGTGACTAAAGTTTATCTTTCAGTCGCAGATGATTCCACATCTGATTTTATGAACATCCTGTTTATATTTTCAACAAATTAATATTGCCCATTAAACAATACATTCGATTTTTCGAGATATTCCAATAATCTGCAATGTACTGATTTTTCTATAATTTTTGAAAGTACCGAAAGAATAGAAATTGGTCTATAATTCCCCATTTGATCTTTTTTACCCGTTTTGTAAATAGGCTTAACTTTGTCAATTTTTGATATGTCTGGTACTGAGCCTGTTGAGAACGTTAAATTTATTAACTTCATCAGATTCAGTGGGTCTCAAAAACATCGATGAAATTTTTGATTGAATTGAAATTTCTCTTTTGGCCATGAAATCCGATGACAACTCAGGACCAATATTAATGAAATAATCATTGAACTCTTTACAAATTTCTTGTTGGTTACTAATCTTTTTTCCATTTTTCTAGATATATGCAATTTCATCATATCGTCTTGATTTATTATATAACAATTCATTCAATGAGTTCCAAACTGATTTTGTAGTAGCATTGGTGAATTTTTGTTTGGCCTATTCTTTTTTTGCTTCTTTAACACTTAATTTAACTAATTTATTATTATCATACGAATCAATAAACAATTGGGTGGGGTTATATATTTTTTTGTAATAGAATTTATCAAGGAGTTCAATTCGTTTGGAGATATTCTCATTGAACCAGGGTCTTGAGTCTTCTCTTATTTTTATGATTTTTTAACGAGAACAATTTTCAAACGTATTCGTTATAAATTTTATTTGGTTCGTCACATTTTTTTAATTTTTCGTTTTTTTTAAGGTTTCTGTAAGTTTATTCTCATCAAAAATAGTAAAAGTACTGGAATATAATTTATTTTTTGAGTACTTTTTATTCGTACTGATTTCGGTAACTAGTAATTTATGATCACTTATAGCACTATTTATATTAGATATTTCACATTCATTATCGAAATTGCTTAAAATGTGATCAATGAGTACAACCGACCGCCCAAATGCTCTTCATTGGCTGAACAAGGAACGTGTTATACGCGTTCTCTATCCCTTCCAGTACTTTCGTTGTCAGAACACTTTTGACAAGGGATTGATTATCTTGAAGTGAGATAAATTCAACTGATCGGCGAGTTCCTTCATTAGTTTTGTAACGTTAAGAATACGGAAATTAATTTTTATTTTATTTTATTTTTATTTTATTCATTAAGTAATCTACAGAACAGGCAGTTCCAATAATCTTTTACAATATATATAAACTGAGTAATTAACCATTCTTAAAATAATACGATGACTTGAACAAAAAATTAACTCCAAATTACCTGAATCAATATCAAATTGAGAGACATATTTAGTTGAGGATGACAAGTAGACCTTTTTCAATTAAATTGGCTTTCTGTTACAATTCGCATTAGCTTCTAAAGATGACATTTCAATTTCAATTTTTTTCTAAATGTTTTCACATTACATTTAACATAGAAATCTATATTCCTCAAATGATAAGCAATAGAACACATATTGTATAGTGGGGAATTTAAACCTAGGTTGGTTCGAGGTTTAGGCAAAACAAATATATCTCTTTTTCTATTATTAAAGTATATACTGCAGTTCAGACAAATTTGTGACAACAAGTGAGGGTTATCTATTTCATTATGTAGTAGCTTATAGAAAAATAATAGAATACCAATTTTTCTTCTAAATTCTAAGGTTGTGAATTTAAATTCACTTAAGGAAGTATGATAACTAAGAATAAAAATATATTAACCATGTTTTTTGTAATATAGAAATCTTAAGAATTTTTTCTGTACCTTTCCAATTTCATTTTTGTGAACCGAATAATAGGGAGTCCTTATTATGGCTCCATATTCCAGTATACTACGGACAAATGCATTGTAAAGTGTTAGTAATGTGGATATTTTTGTGAATTTGAATGAGTTCCTAATTATGAAGCCAAGCATTCTATATGCTCTGTTTACAATGTTGGTCATATGTTGCTCAAAACTTAGTTTTTCATCCAGCGTAACTCCCAAATCTTTACATTCTGCCTTTTTGGCTGAATATTCATTATTTATCTTATACTGAAAATCATTTCTTTCTTTTTTCCTAGTAATTGACATACAAAAGCATTTGTCGACATTAAATGTGAGGCGGTTTGCCAGGGACCACTCATAGACTCTATCCACGTTATTTTGTAGCAATATCACATGTTATTGCTTTTTGATTTCCTTGAATAATTTAAAATCATCCGCGAATAGTGCACACTGTGAGTCCTGGACTACCTCTGGTAGGTCATCTATTAGTAATAAAAAGAATAGGGGTCCTAGATTGGACCCTTGGGGTACCCCAGATCTTGTGAGGAAATCTTCTGATTCCCTTCCTTTATAAACTACATACTGCTTCCTGTCTATAAAATACGATGCTGACAGTTTCAAGAGTCGATCTGAAAGCCCAAAGGAGTATAGTTTTTTTTCAAAGCAAATTCATGTAAGGAAGCGAACAATTCGATTCCTGTTCAATCTGAAATGGGAATATTCAACAGAAGATTAATTTGTTCAAGAATGTGTATTCACTTGCGATTTCAATACAACAAAATGAATTACAAATATGTGTTGAGAGTGCATGTAAATTCTTACCCCTCAATGCATCTAGGGTTTTATGAATTCCCCATAAACTATTTATGAAAGGATCATCCTCTTCATCCGCATAATTCAATTGCGAGGATACTGATTCTATATCGAACGTTTCCGAATCGAGTTTTTCAGATAGAACTTCCATGGGAAATTTTCTAGAAAAAATCAGAAAAGTGTTCATTGATGAATTGTGAACTAATTTCTCTGGAAATGTCGCCAAAACGCAGTCTGTGAAGTTCTCGGTCGGTAACTTTCAAAGCGGATCGCAAGGAGAGAAAAAACTTCGGAAAGTGGTTTGCCACAAGTGTTTCCCCAACAATATTGGGGGACATTGAATGGAAGGTTACAGCCCGCCGTAACTTCCTTGAAAATATACAGGATGAAAACAGAAACATTCTCAATTGAATATTATTGCACAGAAAAATCTTTCTATTCAATATTCAATTGAGAATGTTTCTCTTTCCCACATGAATACCCCACAAGAGGGTATCTTGAACGATGGAAGATAGTGACTCAAGTTTATCTTTCAGTCGCAAATGATTCCACATCTGATTTTATGAACATCCTGTTCATATTTTCAAACAAATCAATGAACAGGATGTTCTTGAAATCAGGCGTGGGATGATCTGCGACTGAAAGATAAACTTCAGTCACTATGCATAACCGTTCAAATTTATCGAAACTCAAAATGTTGAAGCTTATAGACAGACTATTTTGCATACAGTGCGGTCCACAGATATGGAATGAATTCATTTTTAGGGTTATTATATATTTGTTTAAAAAAACCTGAAACAGGTCGATTTCTATTGTCAATTTGACAATTTACAGTCTGAAAATATTACCCCCTTCTTGCACCCTCTTTGAATTACTAGCACCCCCTCAAAAATTTTGAATGAGGAGGGGTGTCGTGTGGCACTTTGTTCGAAAGGGATTTTCATTCTATGTTCAGTAATATTAATGTTTGCAATCATAACTGAGAAAATTTTGAAAATGTAAAATTTTGATACTTTACGTAGAATGAATATAATACACAACCCCCAAATTTCGTTTTTCTATCTTCAATAATAAAAAAGTTATAAGGGTGGCCCACCTTAGAGAATCACCCGGTATACTCCAGAGAGTATAGAAGAATAATATAAATGATAGAATCAGAAGAAAAAAATAATTGATGGAGAACATATTTCTTTAAATGAATTTTGAATCGTAGTTTGCCATATGTTTTCAAATGGTCTGGTAGATCATTGTAAAATTTTATTCCATTGTAATAAATAGATTTTTGTCCAACATTTGTCTTCATTTTAGTAATCGCTGGATTATTGGAAAATCAGGTTGGGTAACTGTGTTGTTCACTATTAGTTTTGAATACCAAATAAGAATGCTTTATATTGTTTTCAACGAAATGAATGAATTACCATGAAGATATTTTTTGAGATAATCATGTTATTTTTGATCTCATGTAAATTACTGCTACTATATATTATTGTTGTATCATCAGCAAATCTTTAAATATTTCCAGTCAAATCCAAGTCTGCTAAAGAGTTTATATAATATATAAAGAAAAGTACGGGTCCCAAAATGGACCCTTGAGGAACACCACATAAAACTGTTTTCTGTGAACTGTAATTTTCTCTCATACATAGAAACTGTTGCCTGTCTGATAAATAATTTTTAAACCACATGTATACCTATTCTATTCAAAGTACTCAATAGGATTTTGTGATCTACTGAATCGAATGCTTTTCGATGATCCAATGACACTATACCGCATTTTTTGTCTTGATCTATATCTAGTTGGAGTTCAGTGATAACATCTAGAATAGCTGATTCAGTATCACTTGATTTTCGAAACCCATATTGCCCATTAAACAATAAATTTGATTTCCATGTTTAGGAAGTATTTTTCAATTCATTTTACAATTAAATTAAATGTTCAAAATGACCACCATTCTATTCTTAACAACAAGCAAGTTGATCTTGGAATTATCGCACAACATTTTGTAGGACCTCAGGTGTTATGTTGTCAATTTCTTCCGTTATCCTAACTTTTAAATCTGCAATATTGTCTGGTCTATTGAAATATACTTTTGATTTTAAATAACCCCATAAGAAGTAATCGAGAGGAGTCAATTCGGGGGATCTAGGCGGCCATTCAATCGTTCCACGTCTTCCAATCCACTTATGGGGAAAAACTTCATTCAAACAATCTCTAACAATACGTTTGTAATGCGATGGAGCTCCGTCTTGTTGGTACCAAATTGATCTATCCATTGCATTTGGATCATTAACATTGAAAAAAAGTATTTTTAAAGTAGGCCGTGAAAAGTTCATGAAAAAATCTAGATAAACCTCACCATTAACTGTGCCTAAAAAAAAAGGGCCAATAATTTTGTTGTTAATGATACCAGCCCAAACGTTCACTTTTTTAGGATATTGCCTGTGAGCCTCGCACATCCAATGAGGCTTTTCTCTGCACCAAAATCTACAGTTTTGTCTATTAACCGTTCCATTTGAATGAAAAGTAGCTTCATCAGAAAAAACAATTTTGTTTATGAACTGCAAATCTGCTTCTATTCTGTCCCTCATCAGTTCACAGGATAGTTGCCTTCTATCAGGATCATCCTCATTTAACTTCTGAACCAACTGAATACCCCCCCCAAAATCTGTAAAATATATTTGGAATAAGGTGAAAAAAAAATAGCTGTGTGTATAAAAATTTGGTAAAATGTACATTGCATTATTTACTTCAGAATCCCCCACCCCCGAAATGTTTCTAAGGGTACTGCCTTGGTTGGCGGCAAGTTGTCTATTTGTCATATGCGGATTTTCCTCAATCACTAACACTACATCTAACTTTTTTTCCTTCCCCAATTTAACATTTCGACATAGTTTTTAGTTTTTGAATACTTTTTACATGTCCAGTTCGAAAGGGAAAAACGAGTACTAAAACACGAAATTGAGTTACTGAAACATACTGAGAAAAAAAATAATATTTTGATATTTGGCTTAATGAATAAGAGTGAATCTCCATCGGTGGAAACTATCTGCAAGAAGGTTGGTGATTTACTATCCATCGACTTGAAAGCACGAGACATCAATGATTACTACTTTCTCGGTAACAGTGACACCAGCCCCTTGAAGATAGAACTCTGTTCATTCCTCAAAAAAAAAGACGTGTTCCAGAAAAAGAGTTGCCTGAAAGGGTCGAATATAAGCATAGTAAATGACCTGACTCCTACTCAACGCGAACAGTACAAATTACTCAAGAAACACCTCAACTTAGCGAAACAGGATGGAAACAACCAATGTTTCATAAAGAAAAACAGACTCCATGTGAATAATGATATCTATGAAATATCTGACTTGGAAAATTTAGAAAACCGACCTGATAATATATACACCCCCAATAGTGCTCCACCGACCCCCACCCCGAAAACCAAGCAGACATCTGACATCAACCAAGCTCATGGATCACAGAATCAAACAAATACCCCAGAAATAAACTCTATCCAAGAAAAACAACCTAATTCGAAAGTGAAGTATAAACCTAGATTGAGATCAGTGAAACAAACCTAATTCTGTTCTATTCCCCACTTACACTGACACTGATGAACATTTGCATCGATAATATGACATTAAAAAAAAACGAGTCCGAGAGAGAAATATAAACCTAGATTAAGATCAGTGAAACAAACCTAGTTCTTTCCTATTCCACTCTTACACTAACACAGATGAACATTTGCATCGATAATGTGACCTAACTACAAGTCCAACCAAATCGCTTTGAAAGAAAATAAAAAATCTCAAAAAATGAATCAATATCTGAGAGAATTCCAAACACAGTCAATAAAAACAGAAGTTCTAATGAATTTTACTGAATGTAATCAAATTTTTAATATCAATAATAATTCTCCCAATTTTAAATTGTTGCACAATAATATACGTAGCTTGAAAAAAAATATTGACGAGCTCAGGTGTTATATACATCAACTCTCTAATGAAGTAGACTGCATTATCCTAACTGAAACCTGGCAGATTCCTGATCTAGATGTGTGCCAAATTTCAGGATATGACCTAATTCACAATAACGGTACTCTCAACCAGAATGATGGTACTGCTTGCTACATTAAGTCAGACATCCCACATACCTACGAAATAATTGAACTTGGATGTAACAAATTCTTATCCCTGAAATTAAAATATGCCAATAATAGGATTAATATAATTGCTGCATATAGATCACCTTCTACCTGCACGAAGGAATTTTTAACAAACTTACAAATGCTCTTGGTCAATAACAAAGATAATTCAGATTACACAATATTTGTTGGTGACATTAATATAGATATAGCAAAGGACGATTCTCTTTCTATTGAGTATTCTAACGTTTTGCTTGGTCAAGGGTTTATATCAGCAATAAACGATTACACAAGATGCTCTAATAATAGTAAAACGTGCATAGACCATATATTTGTCAAACAAACCACGATATTGAGCTTCTTTTACCAATTATTGTCAAGACGAATCTGACTGACCATTACTCTTTGCTTTACAAATTTTATTCGAACTACAGGAAAAAAAAAAATATCAAACCTAATTCTAACTCAATTACGAAAATCAATTACAACAAACTAAAACATCGATTTACTAACATTTCATGGGACCGTGTTCTAGAGATCCAAGATGCCGAATCAGCAACCAAATTATTTATCTCTATCACTAACAATGAAATACAAAAAGTTCATATACATACAAAATGAAAAAAAAAAAAGGAAGGAATGGATGACTTCAGAAATTAGTGAAATGATCAAAGAGCGAGATAAAATGCGCCAAAATCTCCTTGAAAACCCGAATAATGAAAGACATCTATATGGTTAACCCGGAATAGAATTACGGCTTGATAAAACGCACTAAAACAGCCTTCTTCAGAAATAAATTAAGCAAGCCCAAAATAACCCCAAAAAATTGTGGCAGGTTGTAGATGAACTCAATTCGAGGAAAACACCCTGGTAATCGGTTAGATAAAATCATAGCCAATGGGAATATTCTGAAGACAGTCAAGGGATAGCAAATGCTATGAATTCTCACTATGTTTCAGTAGGTACGAATTTGGCAAGGGAAATTATACAGGATGGTGAATATACACCTCCACGGAGTAGAATCATATCCCACTCGCTATTCCTCTATGCAACAGACCCTATCGAAGTAAAAGGAATTATACTTTCCCTAAAAAAAGGTAAATCCCCGGATTCGACTCCGTGAAGGCTGAAACTCTGAAAAACCCTAGCAGACAGAATATCGATCCCACTTGCACATATCTTTAATAAAAGCATGCAACAGGGTATATTCCCAACACCTTCAAAAGAACCATTGTATTTCCGTTATTCAAAATGGCAACCGTGAAGACATAGTTAACTACAGACCTATCTCCACCATTACAAATTTCTCAAAATTTTCGAAAATTACTGAAATTTCGCCTTGTAAATTTCTGGACAAACATAAGGTTATATCGTGTAACCAATTCGGCTTTAGAGAAGGTGTGTCTACCCAGGATGCTATTCTGCAACTTACCACTCAAATGTACTCCGCCCTAGATAATAGTCAACCATCCCTTTGTGTATTCATAGATCTGTCAAAAGCTTTTGACACTGTAAGCCATAAATTGCTTTTGGAATCACTAGAAAACGTAGGCGTAAGAGGCATATGCTTAGATATCTTCAAAACTACCTCTGATAGACCTCAGTCTGTTAAAGTTGATGATAAGCTGAGCATAGAACAGAAAATAGAATATGGCGTACCACAAGGCACAGTCCTTGGTCCAATTTTATTTAATGTATACATCAATAGCTTGTTTGATACTCACAGCTGTGGTAATATAACCACATATGCGGGATGACACGGCTATATTTTATAGCGACAAAGACTGGATAACATTGAAATCCACAGCCGAAAATGACTTGAAAAGCATAAGGTCTTGGTTCAATAGCAGACTTCTCACCATCAATGCCAAAAAAACATTTTTCCTTCCAATATGCTCGAATAAACCCACCTTACCGACCTATAATATGCTTCATGTCTCAGATGACTTCATTATTGAGTCAACTAACAAATTCAAATATCTCGGTATAGTCTTGGATAATCACCTCAAATGGAACTTCCACATCAAATATTTAAATAAAAAACTGCAATTTCTGATATATAAATTTTACAATCTGAGGAATATACTGAATAACAGTGAACTGAAGATGATATATTACGCACTAGCTCAATCTCACATTTCGTATGGAGTTATTATCTGGGCGCTGCTGGTAAAAATTTAATTAACAGTCTCATAATAGTTCAGAAAAACTCATAAAAATACTATTTAGCAGAGACAGAACTTACTCCTCAAACAACCTCTACAGAGAAACTGGATTTTCGACCCCAGACAATTATTTCTACTTTCTAGTAATATACAACAACACAAACTCCGAACAGAATTGAAAATAAATTATCATACCCACAATACTCGCAATAGGAATTCCAACTACTTACCACCTAAGGTCAATAAAACAATTGGCCAAAGAAACTTCTCGTTCCTAGGTCCTAAACTGTACAGACTCTACCGTCATTTATACGCGAAATCACAAATGTTCATCGTTATAAGAAAATCGTACTATGTTAAATCCAAGTTCATACCTAACTATGGACCTTTAAAGATCTTCGTATGCCACATTGCAATGCGACAATCATCGTAATTAAATTCAAGTTTTAACTTAAAAGTAATTGCATAATTGCAACTGTGTTATATTCTACTTCTGTGTTCTACAGATATATACTATCTCTCAATGCCAATGATAATATTCCTCTAACATCCCTCTCAACCTACTCTGAACCACCACATCTGCCCCATCTTATTAACTTCTTCACTCATAAACTGTTTTTGTATAATTACTGTACTTCCTTATCTAATGTAAATACAATTCCCAAAAATATTGTCACCGCACTCTTAGTCGACACTCATAAAATTCAAGAGTGTACTTATATTTAATATTTTTGTAATTATTATTTATTTTTTAAGAAATTTATTTTTTTTATACTATCTCTATGTATTACTATGAAAATTGTCCTCTGTACAATAAAATTACTATTACTATTACTATCTTATTTATATTATTGTTCACTGGTTTCAGTTAATTCAAGTTTCACGAAACGTTGTTTCTATTTTGCTAACTGTAGACTGTGAGACGTGTTGATCAGGGTATTTATTATTAAACATTTCACAAACTTCCTTTTGAGTTCTTGTTTTATTACCGCATCCAATCATAATTGAAATGACTATTCTTTGAGTTTCGGATAACTAAGCAATAGTTAAATAAAATACACACAAATATTTTTCAATACACTGACGTGTGCCAGCAACTTATAAATATCAAAATAACAGTAGTCTACTAGATTGACATTACATTATTTATGTGGGTTTTGTGAATAATTTTTTGGTGTCCTGACGTTTAGCAAAACAGATAAGAAAATACCTGATTATTTCTTATAGGGTTATTTAAAATCGAAAGTATATGTCAATAGACCAGACAATATTGCAGATTTGAAAGTTAGGATAACGGAATAAATTAACAACATAACCCCTGAGATCCTACAAAATGTTGTACGAGAATTCCAAGATCGAATTGCTTATTGTCAAGAAGTGAATGGTGGTCATTTTGAACATTTAATTTAACCCTTTGTCTCCTGAAGGTACTTTTAAGTACCGCAAAATTACCATACCTCCAAATACCACATTGAGAAACATAAAGATTAGATGATTCCTTTATTGAAATATTTGATTGTTTATTATTTATTTATCATCAGAATTCGTGTGCAATATTGAAAGTTTAGATTTTGATATATATCTGTAAACGGTACTCTCAGGTACCGGTGGTAGTTAGCGAACCCGAATACTTGACTAATAAATGAATACATACACAGAAGAAATTTAACATTTATTCATGATATTTCACAAAGCAGTTTTTTTTCTCATTTACACAAAGAAAAACACCACAAGTAGAGCAGGTTGAATGAGGTTTTGACTGTATCGCTTGGGCGCTACACATTTCACACCTCCCCCTTCGTTCGACAAATTGAGGCCAATGGTTTCCTCTGTTGCCTAGACGAATTTCGTCTGAAACACTGTAATTATAGCGCCTTTTCTTGGGTGTGGGTCCAGCATTAGTAGATTTTCGCTTCATTCCAAATTTAGGAGATTTGCTACATAACCCTTTCACTACCTCCCTTCTAAAGGCTAAAACTGTCATTTTCGGTTCGTCTCTAATTTTTTTGTATATAACATAAGCATTTACAAATGTAATTTCAATGCATCCCCAAAATATGCGGTGCCACCATTTCTTAGAACGTCTGTCAATACTATAACATTGACGTAACTGGTCATGGTAATCCACACCCCATAAATTTGTTGTAATCCTCAACAACCTCTGGACCATTTACATATGTAATGGTGCCATCTTTCAATTTCCTTTGATTTTTACCGTTTCGGTACCATGAAAATTAGAAGCTAATGTAACTATTCTATTATCTTTCCATTTGTAGAAAGTTATGCCAGTGTCTGGAAGTTCTGTGATCAAAGTCACCGCTCTTCAAGCTCTTATAAGTTGCCATACCGTTGGTTAATCCCTTTCGATATCTCCTTATTGTCCCACATGCTAGGGTTCCTTCAAGTTTTAATCGTTCAAGTAGGTCAATACTGTTGAAATAATTATCAAAATAGATTATCTTATTTTTGTGCCAGTCTTGTTCAGTCATTTGTAAGACAACTCTCACTCCCAAGGTGTATTTTGAAAATTTATGATTAATTTCTTCATCTTTTCCTTGGTAAATTTCATTTTTTTTTACAAATCCAGTCATGTCAGATAAGATCCAAAATTTGTAGCCTCTTTTTATGGGCTTTTTAGGATTGTACTGTTTTATTGAAAACCGACCCTTAAACTTTATGATGGATTCATCCACACATCTCTTGTTCTCCCACGTAGTTCATGAATGTTGAATTCAGTGAATTAATTAATGGTCTTACTTTATACAGCTTATCTGTATTGTTGTTTGGAATAATGCTATTATCATTGAGGTGCAAATTGGAAAGTATAGACTGGAACCTATTTCTGGACATAGTTTTAGCCACAAGTTCTACTTTCAAATCCTCTGCAGTTGACCAATAACTTTCAACATTTGGCAAAATATGGTACCCCATAAAAAAATTTATTCCTATGAATGATAATATATCTTCCTCAGTTACAATAACTCTTTGATTTCTTTGTGTAGCATACAAATTTGTTTGAAATATTATATTTTGGACAGCTTTACCTAACAGCTTCACAAATACATCCGAAGGAGTAGTACATTCGGCAAAATATACTTCCTCCCAAGAATACCTCTGGTATTCAGGCGTTGGAGCGCGATCCTTCATATTTTTTTTCCATTTGCGCTCAGGTTCTTGTACTGTCTCTTCCTCATTTTCAGATTCTTCTTCCTGTTCTGCTTCAATATTTTCTTGTTCTGGTTCTTCATTTTCTTGTGCTGATTGTTCAATTTCTTGAAGCGAATCTCTCAATGGTTGAAAATCTTCCTCATCAGATTGATCAATATCCGTCTCTGTACTATTATCCAAAGGTGGTACCAAATCATCTAAGTCATCATTCTCCAATGATTCCAACAATTCCTCGTCAGTAAGTGGACGCCTAAAGTTCCTGCGTGACGACATTCTGTAAAAAAGAGTAACCTATGAAAACACCGCTTTACCACCAACGGTACTTAAAAGTACCGACAAAATAATGACGTATATTTCTTCTGAAATAAACTAAATATGTAAACTTTATATTTTATATTAGAAATAAGACACTTACCTGCAATGTTCACACACACGATAGATAATCAAATGCTCAACTACACTCGGATAATATTCCAAATAAAATTGATGTTCAACCTAACCTGTCACCCACCATGAAATAATTTTCATTCTGACATTAGGCAGTGTTGTCAAACTCTATATCCAATGTAATGTGTCGATATAAATGTACTTTAACGTACCGTTGAGCGTTCTCAGCCATATTATTTCACACTTTAAATTGATAGGCGAATGGAAATGGAAGACTAAAAAGTACCGTTGGGCGGTAAACAGGGTCGTTACAAAATTGTTGCCCGGTGGACAAAGGGTTAATTGTAAAATAAATTAAAAAATACTTCCTAAAAATGATGTGACATTTCCTTCATTCTAAAGTATCAAAATTTGACATTTTCAAAATAATTTTTTTCAGTTATGATTGCACCAAATTTGAAAAAACTTAATACTGCTGAACAGAGAATAAAAATCCCTTTCGAACAAGGTGCCACACTACCCCCCTCTCATTTAAATTTTTTGAGGGGGTGCTCATAATTCAGTGGAGGTGTAAGAAGGGGGTACTATTTTCATACTGTGAATTGTCAAATTGACAATAGAAATCGACCTGTTTCAGGTATTTTTAAACAAATACATAATAACGCTAAAAATGAATTTATTCCATACCTATGGACCGCACTGTATAAGAAATACACGTAGTTTGTAAAAGTCGATTTCGTCAATTTTTGCAGTGTTGGTGCTGTTTCACACCTGCCCATATTTTCTTACGTTTATAAAGAATATTTTTGTGGAACGTATAAGTATTCGTTAATGATTTATAGTAAGAGAATGGCGTAATTTCTGGTAATTTTGTATATCCAACATAAGCAAGTTGAAATTCCCAATGAAATTCGTTAAATGTCGATAAAACTAGTAAAATATAATTTTTAAAGTTGCTCAACCTGTTAGTAAAATTTTAGACGTTGCCAAACCGAACGCTCAAGAAAACATTCATCTCATTCGTCTGACAGCTGTGACTTTTATGGTTCAGTTTATGTATCATTTCGTTGGATGCTTAAGTGTTTTCTTTTGATAATGAAAAACGTTCTTTTCAGAAATAATCATTTTTTTCGACAATTCAACGCATGTATAAAAAATCGCATATGCCACAGTGCAATTGTCAGTTTGATAGCGGCAAAAGTTAGCTGCAATTTTTACAGTGACAAATGCACTAGTGGTTTTTTCACTTATTCATTTGTTTATCAATTATCGCGGTGTTGGTTGCCAAAACAAATGAAGTTTGCATTGATATGTTTCTAAATTTCTTATTCATTAAATTGTCCTGCCGAATTACACTCGATGTTTGTATTGATATCGGGTAAATTTGTGTTGTTCAAATTCTAAACTGTTTCCTTTAGCAATTTGACTCGAAAAACTGTCAACCTAAAAACGCTCCATCTTCGGTGTCGCGTTTTTAATAGTTGACAGTTTATCTCGTCTAATTGCTAGGCAACAGTTTCTCATTAAATAACCCAAATTTACCCGATAAAATACAAACCTCTCCTGCAATTATAAGTGATAAATTACCTCCTATATAAAATGTGTCATTTAAAGATGACTGTTTTGTCATTTTGACAGCGATAAAAAAGGTGCCTCGTTTTTTATCACCGATAAAAACGCCTGTTCCTCTTAAGCGTCTACATCTAGTATGCTTACGTCACTTTATTGTCTGCCCTGTCAGTTATTCAAGTATTGTTGATAATTGATACTGAAACATTACAACATGAGTCGTTTTGGGTAAGATGTCTAAGAACCCTGGTGAATGAACTGATTCGATATTGTTTAGATTTTTGAGGGGACACCACCTGTTACTTCAACAGAGCTTCTCTCTCTGTGGTAGATGGCGCCGTCCAAAAATGTTTGTCTCTATTCTCGCTTAATGTCAGAACTTAATTTCTGACATCTGCAGCATCTTATATGAAATTATTTTCAGTGTTTTGTCGGTATCTATGCGTTTTCCATCTCTTTGATATGAAATCTTGCTTAGTTTATTTCTGAGTTTGTTCTTCAAAAAAACCACTCGTTCATCAATTCATTAGTGCGTGAGGAATTATTTATTTTCAGGTAGTGTAGTGTGTAAGGATACTTTTAGTAGAATGGGCCACATTTGCATTTTATGTGTACAGTATAAAGCCGCAGATTCGAATTTTCGCCTGTATTTAGTACCAAAAGCAAGTACAAATCTTGACAAATTGACTAATAATGATATTTCCATAGGTCATTATATTGTATGCATTGAATTTTATATTTTCTGCAATTAAATGACAATTTCATTTCCAATTCTCCGTCTGTCAAAATGCAGTTAACCTCGAATTCAAATCGTACAAAATACGAAAAACAACACGACAGTGCTTTCTTTGTGCAATGTTCGGGGGCTTCTAATTCTAGCTTTGCTATTGTAACGAACCTAGGCCGGACCTGTCGCCTCACACGTTGCCATCGACAACGATGAGATCATCCCCGGAGATATTCGAGAACCATCCAGTGCGCTCTGCCGCGGAAAACAACGGTCAATATTGGAAACAATTGGAACACGCCGGTCGCCAACTGAAAGAATTCGAAACATCGAGAATGCTGTATCGGAGATAAATAGGCAACCCTCAAGTTGAGAAAAACAGTCTGAACGAGCCTATACGATCGAGCTATAGAGTGTAGTAATATAAATTAAGTTGTATATTTAAGTGTTAAATAAATTAGTAGAACCAAGTTAAGTTTATTTACGTTACAATTGGTGTCGGAAGTGAGATTTTGAAAATAAACAAGTGATCGTGGAGTGGATAGTCAGAAAAATAAATTGATAGACCTTTCTGTACGCCCAAAATAGACAGTGGCCCGGTTTTCGCGAAGTGGACAATTGTGCGTGGAATATAAACTGATACGCTGTTCGCGTGAAACAGAAAATAGACAGTGGCCCGGTTTTCGCGAAGTGGACAATTGTGCGTGGGAATATAAACTGATACACTCTTCGCGTGAAACAGACAATAGACTGGTGGCCCGTGGAAAAGAATTCGCGAAGTGAATTTTTAACAAACTGATAACTTTTCGTGTGAAACAGACTGATACCTCGTCAAAGACAAAATGTGTTCAAGAAAAGTGCGCCTTGCGGATTTGAAGGTAGCGGAATTGAAACAGGAATTGGAGGAAAGGGAACTGGAAACAACAGGTAAAAAGCAAGTACTCCAGGAAAGACTTGCAGAAGGACTTATACAAGAAGGTGAGGACCCGAAACATTTTTATTCGAAGTTCCGGAGGTGATTTAAGTTTGGTAATGAATAAACTCGAAGAAACTACTAAATCCGTGAAAGAAGAACTGCAACAAAATTCTAGAAATCTGGAAGAGAAACCTCAGGAAAATACTAGAAATCTGGAAGAGAAACTTCAAGAAAATTCAAAAAGCATGGAAGAGAAGTTCCTGGAAAACACAGAAGGCCTACAAAAAGAATGGTGTGGTGTGGCTAATTTACTAGAAGAAAGAATGGGAAACCGCTGAGACAGAAATGGACAAAATAAAGGAAACGATCAGTAAGCTGGAAAAACAAATTAATAGTGCGTCCTCCACAGAGATGGTTAACGAAAATGCAATGCTGGACTTGAGTTTGAACGTGGATAAAGTTCAAGAGGGTATAAAAGATGTCAAGGTCATTTCAGAAATAGGAAGCTTCCATGAAGCCGCCTCAGTTCGACGGAAAACTCCATGGGCAAATTACCGCCGGCAGTTTGAAGCAGCGGCCAAAGCAAACGGATGGAATGCAGGGAAAGAGCTGTAGCATTGACACTTGCATTACGTGGAGAAGCGACAAATATTCTACAAACTCTCACCGCCCAAGAACAGGAGGACTATGATCAGCTGATTAAACATCTAGAATTACGATATGGCCACGCCCATTTGGAACACGTATACCACTCCCAACTGAAAAATCGCTGCCAGAAATCGGGCGAATCCTTACAAGAATTCGAAGCTGACATTGCACGCTTGGTTCGTCTCGCATATCCAGCCACACCGGAGAATGTAATGGAGCGATTAGCGGTTCAGGCATTCTTGGATGGACTCCGTGACCAAGAAACCAGACAAGCGTTGATATTAGCTCGTCCAACACATCTCGTAGACGCACTGGCACGCGCTTTGAATTCGAGCAGCAAAACAATGCTGCAAAAGCCAAAGTAAAGTTCAAACGATTGAGGAAGACTCACAGGAGCCTGCTAACTTGGAAGCTGCCATAAGAAAAGTGATGAAGGAAGTGTTGCCTGAGAAAAAGACAGATAAGATGCCGGAATTGTGGCAAAATTGGACATGTGCGTAGCAAATGTCCAACATTCATCGACTCCGATGCAGGAAAACTAAAAGGTCGACGAGAAGGGGCAATCGTCGGATGTCCGGCAAGCCCCGGTTAACAACGCATATGTCGCTATCCTTCAACGACAGAACAAAGGTGCTTCGTAGACGGTCTCATCAATAACGAGCCTTGCACCATGCTGCTAGATACAGGTGCGACTAGGACAATTCTCGGCCCTTCCTTTGCAGAACACCGGAACGGATTGAACTGACAACTTGGGAAACACGCACAGCAACAGGGGAGCCAGCTACCGTATATGGCGAGCTACCGATTGAAATAATTTTGGGCAGCACTAAAGTGAAACATCAGGCACTTGTAGCGGACATCGAAGACGATGCAATCATCGGAATGGACATCATGAATTCCAGAGGGTTTGAATTGGATTTCAAAGACGGCGTCCTACGCGTCAACGGAGAAGAGCTGGTGCTTCATGGGAGAAGTGAGGAGTTGATCCGTGTGTTGTTGGCTGAAGATGTAAGCGTACCTGAGAGGGCTGAAACCACTCTGAGGCTCGCCTGACGGGAGTGCGAGCAGTGGAAACGTGGTGATGTTCGAGCCCAAACTTCATGATGAGAAAATTGACGAGGGATTGCACTAGGGAAGACCTTGTTGCGTGCTGACAAATTTGTGCCGGTAAGGGTCATGAATGTCAATTATTATCCAGTGACCTTGGAAAAAGGAACAATATTGGGGCACTGCTCCTCAGTTTCCAGTGATCCGGAGTGTACGAGGTACGATTAGCCAACCCAACAACTTGCCCACAGAATTAGAAAATTATTGCCATCTCTTCCAAAGACATAAAACCAGCTCAACAGCCCAAACTAAGAGATTTAGTCAAAAGTACCAAGACATCTTCGATACCGGACAAGGAAAAGGAGGTCGAACTAATGTGGTCCAGCACAAGATTGATACTGGGGTGCCCGACCGATCCGGCAATCAGCAAGAAGACTTCCTCTTCCCAAAGAAGGAAGAGGCTGACAAAATAGTCAGCGATATGGGAAAAGAAGGAGTTATCGAACCATCTGACAGTCCCTGGTCCCTTCCAGTCGTACTGGTGAAGAAAAGGATGGATCGACACGCTTTTGTGTAGACTATCGCCAACTTAATAATGTCACGAAGAAGGACAGTTACCCTCTCCCGAGAATAGATGACACCCTAGACACGTTGGCTGGTTCCACGATTTTCTCGACCCTTGATCTGAAGAGTGGATACTGGCAAGTAGAACTGGCTCAGGAAGATCGAGAAAAGACTGCTTTTACCATCGGCTCAGGATTGTGGCAGTTCACCGTTATGCCATTCGGGCTCTGTAATGCTCCCGCCACATTCGAAAGATTGATGGAAACAGTACTGAAGGGACTCTCGTGGAACACGTGTCTAGTGTATCTTGACGACATAATTGTGGTCGGCAGATCGTTTGAGGACCACGTGAAAAACTTGGAGGAAGTATTCCTGCGACTGAGGAACTCCGGATTGAAGCTGAGCCCTAAGAAATGCCATCTGTTCCAAAAAGAAGTACGATACTTCGGCCACGTTGTCTCTGGGGAAGGAGTAGCAGTGGACGACCAGAAGATCAAAGCTGTTAAGGATTGGCCCATCCCAAAAGACATTCATCAACTTCGAAGTTTCCTTGGTTTATGCACATACTATCGCCGATATGTGCTGGGATTCGCCAACATCGCTAAACCACTGACCAAGCTCACGGAAGGCCAAACAAAGTTCCAGTGGTCCGAAGAATGTCAAGACTCATTCAGGAAGCTGAAAGGAGCTTTGATCAACGCACCTATACTGAGCTATCCCCTACCCAAAGGGAAATTCATTTTGGATACGGACGCCAGCAACGTGGGACTTGGAGCTGTCCTATCTCAGATCCAGGAGGGACAGGAGAAGGTCATTGGTTATTTCAGCAAGACGCTTAGCAAACCAGAGCGCAATTACTGTGTCACCAGGCGAGAGCTGTTAGCTGTTGTAAAGGGAGTGGAACACTTCTACAAGTACGTGTATGGAAGAAGGTTCCTGTTGAGAACTGACCATGCAGCTCTCAAATGGCTCTTACAGTTCAAAAATCCTGAGGGTCAAGTAGCACGTTGGATCGAGAGACTCCAAGAATTCGATTTCGAGATCGAACATCGAGCAGGAACTAGCCATAAGAATGCAGATGCCTTGTCGCGAAGACCATGTCCAGATGATTGCTCACATTGCCGACGAGCAGAAGAGAGAAGCAACACTTTGTAGAACCGCGGCAATGGATGACAACTGGAATGACAGCAAGATCCAGAAAGACCAAGAGACCCCGACCTTGGCTTAGTCGTCAGCTGGAAGAAGGGCAATCGAAGACCATCATGGCGGAAGTCGCAGGTTACTCGCCGGCTGTTAAGTCCTATTGGGCACAATGGAACTCTCTTATTCTGGACAATGGGATCCTGAAACGTGTGCTGGAGGCCGATATTGGTGGGGAAGACAGACGCCAAATAATTGTTCCCAGAAACAGAAGAGAGGAAGTGCTGCGGAAATCCATGATGGAGTCGCCGGAGGACATCTGGGAGTGACGAAGACCCTGCAGAAAGTGAGGCAACGGTTTTACTCCAATTGTCAAGCTGACGTCCAGGACTGGTGCAGAAAGTGCGCTGTATGCGCTGCTAGCAATGGACCTCGAATACGACCCAAGGCCCCGATGCGTCAGTACAACGTAGGCAGCCCGTTCGAGAGAATCGCCATGAATCGCCGGCCCGTTTCCCGTATCCGACCACGGGAATAAATACATCCTTGTGGCAATGGACTACTTCAGTAAGTGGGCGGAAGCCTATGCCCTGCCAACCAGGAAGCCATCACCGTCGCCGACGTCTTGGTGAAAGAATGGATATGTCGATTCGGTATTCCAATGGAGCTGCACTCGATCAAGGCAGAAATTTCGAATCCAACCTTTTCCAAGAAATATGTCTACTGCTGAACATCCGCAAGACAAGAACCACGGCCCTACATCCGCAGTCCGATGGAATGGTGGAACGGATGAACAGGACGATCAACCGCCACTTGTCCAAGGTTGTCTCTGACCATCAAAGAGACTGGGACCAGTATCTTCATTTGTTCCTGATGGCCTATCGATCCGCAGTACACGAGTCAACCGGTCAAACTCCTGCTAGTATTTTAATGGGCCGAGAACTGCGACTGCCTTGTGACCTGAAGTTTGGGATACCGCCAGGACAAGACACTGCGGGAGGACTACGTCAGCAAACTTCGGCAGAGAATGGACGACATCCACGAACGAGTCCGGTTGAACATCCAGAGTGCCAGCGATAAAATGAAGAAGACCTATGACATCAAGGCCGACGCTGGAGGATTTAAGCTTGATGACCTGGTTTGGCTGTACAACCCCAAACGTCGTCGTGGACTATCACCAAAGTTGCGGAACTCGTGGGAAGGCCCGTATAAAATCGTAAAAAAAGGATAAACGACCTTGTGTACCGAATCCATAAGCCACCCCGGGGGAAACCAAGGGTCGTCCATTTCAACAGGTTGGCCCCTTACGCTGGAAACCATGACCAAGTTCGCACCCTCAGCCACCGGAGGATGATATGACGTTCGGGAAGTTTATGTCCTTGTATTCAAACGGGCAGAAAGTTCTACATGGGATTACTTAGGAGGAGTCACGAGACCTTTTTCGAGGTGCCTGCTGACTACGCACTAGCGCACTGTGTGGCAGAAGATCTTCGAATGTCCAGGGCATCGCCGTAGTGTTCTCAAGAAATTTAATTGGTCAACTCCAAACACTACGGAGCAGAATCCAGAAGTTGGTGGGTGCTCGTTGAAGAAAGGCCAGAGAAACATCTACTACCTAGTTACCAAGAGGCATTCCCAAGATAAACTGTCGTATGAAGATGTCTGGAAGAGTCTCACCAAACAAAGAATACTATGGTGGACCAGAATCTGGCGGATCTAGCAATTCCAAACTATCCTGTGGTATTGATGGGTTGGACTGAGATTATAAGAAGTATGCGGGAGGCGATATTCAGATCCAGCGGCGTCAGGATTTTGGTTTGCTGTAACCCTCTTCCACGACGATCATGAAGACCGTGGAGGTTACTTCCATCGAACTTCACGGTGCAGATATGGGGAGTCATGCAGATATCGTCACACTCAAGGATGAAATTTCGGGACGAAATGTCTTTAAGAAGGGGGCAATGTAACGAACCTAGGCCGGACCTGTCGCCTCACATGTTGCCATCGACAGCGATGAGATCATCCCCGGAGATATTCGAGAACCATCCAGTCGCTCTTCCGCGGAGAGCAACGGTCGATATTGGAAACGATTGGAACATGCTGGATCGCCAACTGCCGGAATTCGAAAGATCGGGAATTCTGTGACGGAGATAAATAGGTAGCCCTCAAGATGGCACGGACAGTCTGAACGAGCCCATACGATCGAGCTATACAGTAGTTAGTGATATAAATTAAGTTGTATATTTAAGGGTTAAATAAATTAGTAAAAACCAAGTTAAGTTTATTTACGTTACAATACTATTGTATACGTAAAGAAGTAAATTAAATTACCTTCTATAAGGAGGAGGAAAAAAATATATTGCCAATTTACGGATATCTAAATCTTGTTGAAAATCTCTGCATACCTTGAAATAGTATCATTCGAATAAATTGGCGGGATTATGTAATTCATGGCAATCTATTTTGAAAAATAGTAAAGCAATGAATTATTCTTTAATAATTCAATGTTACCAGATTTTAGTAGGCCCCAGGTTCATTCCAATCATTGCATGGATAATCAATATGATTTCCAATACCAATTTAGTCGTTTTATTGAAAATTCATATACTTACAAACTTTTTTTATACAAATTGTAACTGATAAGCAAGCTTCCTGAATAAATGAAAAAAAAAAAATAGGTTTTTTCTATACTTTGAACTATCACAGTTGTCATGCAATTTTTTTTTCTGGCATTTCAACTACTTACTACACAAGTTTCATGATATAATTTTAAATAATTGGTTGAAAAAAAATGGCAAAATCACAATTATCAATATAGTAGTTATTTGAAAAAACCGTCAAGTGTGAATTGAACCTCGTTGCGTACCAACCAATGCAAAGTATACACTGATGAAGAAGCTAAATGAAGTTGATATTTAAACCATCTAGGTCCTTAGCCTTGTTACTTTGCCAAATTTTCTTCGGGAGTTTTTTGTTGTAGTACTCTTTGTTTATTGTTCCTATTAAATATAACGGCTTTTATTTGATATCTAACAAAACAGGGCTGAAAACTATTTTTTGTTGAATCAAATTTATCCAGAATACCTACTAAACCAATATTTTCAAATCAAAGTATACGAAAGCTTTAAATTTAACCCTTTCAGCCATTGGGATGTTCATACTTCTCTAAAACCTTCAATTATTCCAAAGTCATACCTTATGCGCCATCTAGTATACAATTGCCCAACTAAAATTCAACAGAAAGGATATATAACAGAATTATTTAATTCCCTGTTTTTTGTTGGTCAGAGTTTCACAAGAAACTGAAAAATGCCGCCCGGTGATGCTACTGAAATAGTTTTATGCAGAAATATTAGGTAATTATTTCCTCCTAAGTTTACGTAAAGATTATGACGGGTGCTTATTTTGGTAGTTACTAAATAAAAAAATGTATCAGGTGTTGGAATAAACGATTTTTATAATGTTAATATCAGGGTTATAGGTACAATTTTGTTTATATTTTTCAAACTAATATTACCCCAATCCGAAAAAACAAAATTTGCGTGTCGTTGCTAAAGCTGTAGGTTCTCTTCTATGCCGAGAAATCAGAAGATCAACTTAAGGACGTTCTGATGATACTGTGACATTTTGAAATTAAGTAACCGAGAAAAAGATAAGAAAATTTGTTTAGATTATTTTATGTTGCAGAAACAAGCCTCTTCATGAGAGAAAATAGAACAAAGACAATCAGATCAAGAAGACCAGGAAAGGGGACATAATAGAAACAAGAGATGACAGGTACATGCCACAAACATAACTTATGCATCTTTGTTTTGCAAAAAAGAATTTTTTTAGTTTGCATTCAGTAGTGTTCAGTCTTATCACACATTTTTTTGGGATTTGTAAAATAGTTTTTTTGTTCCTAATTACTGTTTTTGACTATTCTTATTACACTATGACAAGAAAAACAAATCTGTCTTTTCCAGAATAAGTTTCTTCAAACTCGGTAATTTTGCAAACTCAGGATTTTATAATTACGATTTTCTTTACATATTTTATCACCTATAGTTACTATATGACATTTTATTATTTATTGTAACCCACTTTGCTCTAATTTCGAAAGGTTAATAGCTTGTAGCCGTACACTCTTTAATAAGAATAAATATGATTCTTATTAGATACAATAAACGTTATTATTATAATTACGATTTCAAAGTCGAACGCTTTCGTAAATGTAAAGGATGATAGGTACTTGTACTCTTTGATTTTTTCATTGATACTTCACAACAAAAGGAAATACAGATAGCATTTACAATTGTTTTTTTGACTGGCAGTTACTCAAGTTGTACTTTTTTCTACAAAAAAATGTTTTTCATAAAATCAGCTCTCATTTGAAACCCCACGCGACGGTATATTTTCTATAGTCCAATCCACGCACCCCATAACATTGGGGAACAAAGAATGTTTAAATAATTGAATTATATTTTTGGGTCCTCAAACTCTATGACAATTCCATATTCCTATTATCTAGGTTAAACGATTTATATTTTGGAAAGCTATGACAGGAACAGAATGGACAGACAGGAGACAGGCATTGGACGGTTGCACATACAGAATACAGAAAGCCATACAGGCAGAGCTCCGACAGACTAAAACTGTAGTGACTAGTGTTTCGTTTCAAATGTTTGTTTGAAATACAAAAATGCTGATTATTTTTCAAAATTCAAGACCATGATTTCATTATTTAAAATATAAGCTCTCCTCAATAATTTGAGATTGCAATATATGTAGTTATAGATAGTCTATCTTGATACAGGGTCGTGGAAAGAAAGTTCCCCCTCATATATATGTGTATGTGTGTAAATTAATGCAGACAACAAACACACACCGCCCCCAACTCCTCACTCTATGGTCCTGTTGTTATACAGTGCTAGTCAAAAGTCCCCTCCCCCCCTCGTATCTTTTGAACGGGTATACTTATAATAATGAAATTTGAAGGGTGGAAATAAACGGATGTAGGCTTCTCAACTGGTCATAACAGGTGACGCAATAGTCATAAATGACGTCACAAGGCCATTGTGACCAATAATTTTAAATGGGACCCTATGGCAAGTGAAAGCTCGTTTGAAAGGTATTGAAAATACCTATTCAGTCACCCAATTTTGTTTGGGTTTCGCTGATTTTGATTGATAAATTGAAGAAATACGAAAATTATAGTTTCGCATTTAATTAATAAAGATTTTAAAGTACGCCTCTGGTTAATTGTCAAAAGGTGACATTTTTTGAATTCTCTACTTGTCAAAAGTGTTTATACCTTGAAATTTACCTGCTATTGTTTAACGAGACGCTTAATGTTTACATAGGCAAAATGGTCGACTGTAGCCACAAAGTAGCAGCTATCTTAATAATTGGTGAATGAGAAACAATTTCCTGCAGCGGAACGACTGTTTAATGAGAGGTACCCGATCGCCCTATATCGAGGGTTCATTTGAGGGAGCTTCTTGGAAGTTTGAAGCATCAGGTAGTGTTCAAGATGCAAACGATCTGGTCAACCAACAATTAGTGATGACAAAAAAAATTGATATAATTGGAGAAATGGTGGTAAACCCTACTTCTTCCACAGCCGGTTGCGCCTATCTGTGGAGTCAGTCAAAGGACAGTACATAGGGTATTGGCTAAAACAAATTTCATCCATACAAATTAAAAAAAAATGGTGCACCAACTTTCGGGATGATGACCCAAAAGACTAGAATTCTGTGAAACTATGTCCAATAAAATGAACCAACAACCAGGCTACATACAGACAATTTGTTTTAGTGACGAAAGTACTTTCTTTCTCAATGGAATGTTAAACTCAAAATGTGAGGTATTGGAGTGACACAAATCCTCACATCTTTCTGAAAACATACTCAATTTCCAGAAAAAGTAAATGTTTGGGCAGGTATTTTAAACCACATAGCCTCTTTTCTCAATGCTAACTTTAACCGTGAATTGTATCTGGAGATGTTCAAATTGATATTGAGGCGTAATTCTTGAAATTTAGAAGATAATCCAGATGAATTCGACTACTTGGAAATAACGTTTCAACAAGATGGTGCTCCTGCACACCATTACGGTGCAGTAAGACGTTACCTAGATGAAGAATATCGGGGTAGATGGATTGGACGCGAGGTTCGACGAATGGCCAGCTCGGTCACCGGATTAGATTAGATTAGATTTTTTTCAATGGGGGTACTTGAAATCTAAGGTTTACGCTACAGCACCTGACAGTATTGCCATTCTGAGACAACGAATTGTTGAAGAATGTAGGGCAATTTCCGCTGACACACTGGGACGAGTACAACAAGAGTTTAGCAATAGGATGCATTACTGCCAGGAAGTAGATGGAGCACATTTTGAACACTTATTATAAGAACTGGTTATTAAATCTTTATTAATTAAATGCGAAACTATAATTTTCGTATTTCTTCAATTTATCAATCAAAATCCCAAACCCAAACAAAATTGGTATGACTGAATAGGTATTTTCAATACCTTTCAAACGACCTGTCACTTGCCATAGGGTCCCATTTAAAATTATTGGTCACAGTGGCCTTGTGACGACATTTATGACTATTGCGTCACCTGTTATGACCAGTTGAGAAGCCTACATCCGTTTATTTCCACCCTCCAAATTTCATTATTATAAGTATATCCGTTCAAAAGATAGGAGGGGGGGAGCGGACTTTTGACTAGCACTGTATAAAGTATCTAAAGTTTCCATTGAGTCGATAAAAAAGTTACACTGTACACTGTAAGATATTTTGTATTGTTAATGGATAAATTGGGAGTTTAGTCAAGTTTTATTTTTCTTGGGAATTTCTAGACCATAAATTATATTAATCCGTGTATTGCCTCATTCCTCTAATTCTTTGCTTTATAGATATTCGCCCATTTCTATAAATGAAATATCTTGACCTAGAATATCCGGCCAGGTTGTCATTATTATTTTCAGGAATGAAAAATAGTTAAAAAGAAAAACCTCTTCACAAAAGAGTTCAACCAGTATAAAAATACCCCGGGAAGTGGAAGCTTTTGTTTTACTGTGAATCATGTGTCATTTCAAAAAATAAACACTTTGGTGGAATGAATCACAGATGTTATCAGTTTGGAACATATACTCCCCCTAAATATGAAGGATGATGTCATGGATAATAATTAAAATGCGGATTACTTACTACCCCTTTTCGAATCCCCTTAGTGGTTTGGTGAATAAAAATAACACTTAAACTTTCAGACCCCGAAGACGATTGCAGATTACAAAACAACCGAAACGTCGTCAAAAAAACCAACAAGAAGATGTACGTCTGAAAAGAGAATAAAGTTTCCATCCTCTACAACCTTCAAACAATTGAAATGCAGTTTTATTAATTAGTAGGAGTTAGTCTGGTTAGATCAATGGACACATTCGAAAAAAAAAAAATTAGAGATTTTATTAGAAGCAGTGAACCATTTTTTACCAAAATTTTAGGAAAAAAAAATTTTGAGGTTTACATGAACAAAAAAACGACCTTGGGGCCCAATTGAGTTTGTTTTGGGATTCCCCGTCAATCATAATAAACTACAATGAATCTATCACTAGCAAAATGAAAAATTTTTTGCCCTTTTCCCAAAACATTAAATCAAAATTTTAACATCTATTTTGTGAATTGTCAAGTTTTTTAGGTTAGGATTTTCTTTATTCAATTTTTTTGACATTCCACATTCAGAAGTTTCCAGGGTTTCCCGCGGAGAAAAATATTCATTGATATTACTTTTT